>WNWK01010209.1:0-71580 GCA_009830355.1 Cherax destructor | reverse complement strand
TTGGTCGGCTTGCGCATCGCCGCAAATACACGTATATTTCATGTGAATTGAAGCAGCAAGGCGCAGAGTCACTGCCTCCTTTACAAACTAGGGTCGAGGCGTGTTTCCATGGCCGAAATGGGAACTATTTGGAGGAAGTTACCAGAGTAAAGTGCACTCACAGCTAGGAGACGGGCAGTCTCCCTGTCTGATGTTACAGCCCTAAGCATGTTGGCAAGTATCTTTTCAGTGATGGAGCCATCCCAGCTTGACTGTTTGTAGGCCAGTTCTGCACTAGGTTTTGGTGTTGGAGCAGCAAGAGTCTCCCATTCAGTGATGGCACTGGTGTAGCTAGGATCCTGTATTCCTGCTGAATCACTGAGGTTGTCTGGAAGAATTTGTTTTATTAGCTCATTTGATGCTATATATATATATGACGAATTATTTGACATGCAGCTCTAAGTTGTCATCTATGTTGTTTTACTCACTATTGTATTCTTGTTAATGTATTTTGACAATGTATTGTATCTTGAAATAAATTTTATATATATTTAATAAAAGATGGGTGGTAGGGGAAGTGGAATATTCAAATGGCTTCAGAAAGACATCTAAATATTCTTCCTTGAAGCCTTTTATCCACTTCTCCGAGGCTATGGGTCCCACAATTTACATCAGAGGTTGACCCCTATTATATATATATATATATATATATATATATATATATATATAAAAATTTATATATATATATATATATATATATATATATACACCTCCTTGCATATCTGTTGCCGCTTCTCACACCCTGCTGCCTCTTTTCTTAAATTATCACCAATTATTTTATCTGTTGCCTATTTATCTAATGACAGCATTTTATTACCTTACTACGTCTTCTATAAATATGGTATCTGCTGCCTTGAGTCAGCTGCTCAGGTAGAATTATCTGGAGAATTTTCATTTGGGAAAGGGAGCAAATGTTGTTGTCAGAAATAATGATGTGTCAGTGTAGGACACAAGGAATATTTTATTTTGGTTTGCAAGAGACAAAAACATATCTAGTTACAAACTTGGTAAAGGAGCTTCTTCCTTCGCTGACATAAAATGTGACTTTTGTTAAGAAGGCAGGATGGCACACATACACATACACACACACACACATACACACACACACACACACACACACACACACACACACACACACACACACACACACACACACACACACACACACACACTCACACACTCACACACTCATACACTCATACTCACATCTTCACGTACTCAGACAAACCAAACCTAACACCAAACACCTATTTTTTTTACACAAAGCTGAAGGAGCTAGAGCATCCTAACAGGATAAAAAAGGGGATCTCAAAGGGGGGACGTAAAGGCAAGGGAACTGAGAATGGTTCATCTGAAAAGGAAGAATGGGTAGAACGGCTCAAGAACAAAATGGATAAAGAATGGGAAAAAAGGATAAATGAGCTTTACAATAACATGTTAGAGAAGATATCTGCAGAGAGCAAAAAGTGGGAATCACGAGCTGTAGTAGCTGAGGCAAAGATACAAAGACTGGAGGAAGAAATGGCTGTGCTGAAGCAAGATAAAAGATGAGGTCCGAAAGGAGTAAGGTGACTGAAATAAGAACATCAGTAGGCAGGGAGGGAAACAGACAGGAAGCGTTAAACTATTGACCAGTGTCTCTGACTTGTATAGTATGTAAAGTAATGGAAAAGATCATCAGGAGAAGAGTCGTGGAACATAGTGAAAAGATTGGGCTCATACATGACAATCAGCACAGCTTCAGAGATGGGAAATCCTGTGTCACAAATCTACTTGAGTTCTACGATAAGGTAACATAAGTAAGACAGAAGAGAGAGGATGGGTAGATTGCATATTTTTGGACTGTAAGAAGGCTTTTGACACAGTACCACACAAGAGACTGGTGCAAAAATTAGAGGAGCAGGCAAGACTAATAGGGAAAGTACTGCAATGGATCAGGGAATTCCTGACAGGAAGGAAACAACGAGTGTTGGTACGTGATGAAGTGTCAGAGTGGGCGCATGTGTCGAGTGGGGTTCCACAAGGGTCAGTCCTAGGTCCGGTGCTGTTTCTTATATATGTGAATGACATGATGGAAGGAATATATTCAAAAGTGTCACTGTTCGCTGATGATGTGAAACTGATGAGGAGAATACAAGCGGACGAGGATTAGTTAAGATTACAATGGGATATGGACGGACTACAAGTCTGGTCAAACAAATGGCTCCTGGAGTTTAACCCCAGTAAGTGTAAGGTCATGAAGATTGGGGAAGGACACAGAAGACCGCAGACGGCATACAGGTTAGGGAATCAAAGGCTGCAAACGTCACTTAAAGAAAAGGATCTTGGAGTAAGCATTATAACGAACATGTCTCCTGAGGCCCACATCGGTCAAATAACTGCTGCAGCATATTTGACGATTGGCAAACCTGAGATTAGCGTTTAAACATCTGAGTAAGGAGTCATTCATGACATTGTACACCGTGTATGTCAAGCCAATACTGGAGTATGCAGCACCAGTATGGAACCCTCACCTAGTCAAACACGTCACGAAATTGGAGAAAGTGCAAAAATTTGCAACACGTTTAGTCCCGGAACTGAGAGGTATGTCTTATGAGGAGAGGTAAAGGGAACTCAACCTGATGACACTAGAGGACAGGAGGGACAGAGGGGACATGATAACAACGTATAAAACACTAAGAGGAATTGACAAGGTGGACAGGGCTCAAGTGTTTCAGTGATGGGATACAGGAACAATGGGTCACAATTGGAAGCTGAAAACCCAGATGAGTTATAGGGATGTTAGGAAGTATTTCTTTAGCCTTAGAGTTGTAAAGAAGTGGAATAATCTGGAGAGTGAAATAGTGGAAACAAGTTCCATACATAGCTTTAAGAAGAGGTATGATAAATCTTATGGAGCAGGGAGAGAGTGACTTAGTATCGACCAGTGAAGAGGCGGGGCCAGGAGCTATGACTCGACCCTGCAACCACATATAGGTGAGTACATATAGGTGAGCACACACACACACACACAGCACGCTCTCACACACACACACGCACACACACGCACACACACACACACAAACATACAGACACACACACACACACTAACACACACAACACACACCCCAACCTGGACAACCCCAATGCAACCAAACAATCTAACCCAAAACACACATGCCATACCCAATGATTCCACCCACCTCATTACAAACTCCACCTTCACACCAACCACCCATAGTTCCCCATCAGATCTCCCACTTTCCCAACCCCAACGTACCCCTCAGACTACGGTTTTAGAAAAGAAGTTGAAGGTTTGGTATACAAATGCAGATGGTATAACAAATAAATGTGAGGAGTGGCATGAAAGAATAAAGGAGACATCCCCAGACATAATAGCACTCACAGAAACGAAACTCACCAGGATGATAACAGATGCAATCTTTCCACCCGGATATCAAATCCTCAGGAAAGATAGAGGGAGCAGAGGGGAAGGAGGAGTTGCCCTGTTCATTAAGAACAGGTGGGGATTTGAGGAAGTGGAAGGAATGGATGGAATGGGCGGAAGTTACTACATAGTAGGAACAATTCAGTCTGAGGGCCATAAGGTGGTAATTGCTGTAATGTACAACCCGCCACAGAACTGCAGGAGGCCAAGAGAAGAATACGACGAGAGCAACAGAGCAACGGTAGACACACTAGCCGAGGTAGCCAGAAGAGCCCACATGGGGAGAGCAAAGTTACTAGTTATGGGTGATTTCAATCACAAGGAGATTGATTGGGAAAACCTGGAGCCCCACGGGGGTCCTGAATCATGGAGAGCCAAGATGATGGATGTGGTACTGGAAAACCTCATGCATCAACATGTTAGAGACACTACCAGAGAGAGAGGTGGGGATGATCCAGCAAGACTGGACCTAGTAATCACCTTGAGTAGTTCGGACATCGAAGATATCACGTATGAAAGGCCCCTTGGAGCTAGTGATCATTTGGTTCTGTGTTTTGATTATATAGTTGAGCTACAAGTGGAGAGGGCAGCAGGAATAGGAAGGGAGAAACGAAACTACAAAAGGGGGGACTACACAGGCATGAGGAACTTCCTACAAGACGTTCAGTGGGAGAGAGAATTGGCAGGAAAACCAGTAAAAGAAATGATGGAATATGTGACAACCAAATGCAAAGAGGCAGAGGAGAGGTTTGTCCCCAAGGGAAACAGAAGTAATGGGAAGACCAGAACGAGTCCTTGGTTCACCCAGAGGTGTAAGGAGGCAAAAACTAAGTGTAATAGAGAATGGAAAAAGTACAGAAGACAAAGGACCCAGGAAAATAAAGAGATTAGCCGAAGAGCCAGAAACGAATATGCACAGGTAAGAAAGGAGGCTCAGCGACAATATGAAAATGATATAGCATCTAAAGTCAAGTCTGACAAAAAGCTGTTGTATAGCCACATCAGGAGGAAAACAACAGTCAAAGACCAGGTAATCAGGCTGAGGAAGGAAGGTGGGGAGTTCACAAGAAACGACCAAGAGGTATGTGAGGAGCTCAACATGAGATTTAAAGAAGTATTTACAGAAGAGACAGGAAGGACTCCAGGAATTCAGAATAGGGTGGTATACCAACAAGTGCTGGATGAAATACACACAACCGAGGAGGAGGTGAAGAAGCTGCTATGTGAACTCGATACCTCAAAAGCGGTGGGACCTGACAACATTTCTCCGGGGGTCCTTAGAAAGGGAGCAGAGATGTTGTGTGTGCCACTAACACACATCTTCAACACATCCATTGAAACTGGGCAACTACCTGAGGCGTGGAAGATGGCAAATGTAGTCCCAATTTTTAAGAAAGGAGACAGACACGAGGCATTAAACTACAGACCTGTGTCACTGACGTGTATAGTATGCAAAGTCATGGAGATGATCATCAGGAGGAGAATGGTGGAGCAACTAGAAAGACACAAGCTTTTAAACGACAACCAGCACGGTTTCAGGGAAGGAAAATCCTGTGTCACAAACCTACTGGAGTTTTATGACAAGGTAACAGAAGTAAGACACGAGAGAGATGGGTGGATAGACTGCATTTTCTTGGACTGCAAGAAGGCGTTCGACACAGTTCCTCACAAGAGGTTAATGCAAAAGCTAGAGGATCAGGCACACGTAACAGGAAAGGCACTGCAATGGATCAGAGAATATCTGACAGGGAGGCAACAACGAGTCATGGTACGTGACGAGGTGTCAGAGTGGGCACCTGTGACGAGTGGGGTTCCACAAGGGTCAGTCCTAGGACCTGTACTGTTTTTGGTATTTGTGAATGACATAACGGAAGGGATAGACTCAGAAGTGGCCCTGTTTGCAGATGATGTGAAGTTAATGAGAAGAATTAAATCAGTCGAGGATCAGGCAGGACTACAAAGAGACCTGGACAGGCTACAAGCCTGGTCCATTAACTGGCTCCTTGAATTTAACCCTGCAAATGTAAAGTCATGAAGATCGGGTAAGGGCAAAGAAGACCGCAGACAGAGTATAGTCAAGGTGACCAAAGACTGCAAACCTCACTCAAGGAAAAAGATCTTGGAATGAGTATAATACCGAGCACATCTCCTGAGGCACACATCAATCAGATAACTGCTGCAGCATACGGGCGGCTGGCAAACCTAAGAATAGCGTTCCAATACCTCACTAAGGAATCATTCAAGACTCTGTACACCATATACGTCAGGCCCATACTGGAGTATGCAGCACCAGTTTGGAACCCACACCTGGTCAAGCACGTCAATGAAATTAGAGAAAGTGCAAAGGTTTGCAACAAGACTAGTCCCAGAGCTAAGGGGTTTGTCCTACGAAGAAAGGTTAAGGGAAATCGGCCTGACGACACTAGAGGACAGGAGGGTTAGGGGAGACATGATAAAGACATATAAAACACTGCGAGGAATAGATAAGGTGGACAGAGACAAGATGTTCTAGAGAGGGGACACAGAAACAAGGGGTCACAATTGGAAGTTGAAGACTCCTATGAGTCAAAGAGATGTTAGAAAGTATTTCTTCAGTCATAGAGTTGTCAGGAAGTGGTATAGCCTAGAAAGCGACATAGTGGAGGCAGGAACCATACATAGTTTTAAGACAAGGTTTGATAAAGCTCATGGAACAGGAAGAGAGAGGACCTAGTAGCAATCAGTGAAGAGGCGGGGCCAGGAGCTATGACTCGACCCCTGCAACCACAAATAGGTGAGTACAAATAGGTGAGTACACACGCACACCGGGCACATCTCCTGAGGCGCACATCAACCAAATAACTGCTGCAGCATACGGGCGCCTAGCAAACCTAATACCAGCATTCCGACATCTTAATAAGGAATCGTTCTGGACCCTGTACACTGTGTACGTTAGGCCCATATTCTAGTATGTAGCACCTGTTTGGAACCCACACCTAACCAAGCACGTAAGGAAACTAGAGAAAGTGCAAAGGTTTTCAACAAGACTAGTCCAGCAGCTAAGGGGTATATCCTACGAGGAGAGGCTAAGGAAAATCGACCTGACGACACTGCAGGACAGGAGAGATAGGGATGACATGATAACGACATACAAAATACTGAGAGGAATTGACAAGGTGGACAGAGACAGAATGTTCCAGAGATGGGACACAGCAACAAGTGGTCACAGTTGGAAGTTGAAGACTCAGATGAATCACAGGGATGTTAGGAAGTATTTCTTCAGTCACAGAGTAGCCAGGAAGTGGAATAGTTTGGGAAGCGAAGTAGTCGAGGTAGAATCCATACATAGCTTTAAGAAGAGGTATGATAAAGCTCATAAAGCGGGAAGAATAACCCAGTAGAGGCCAGTGAAGAGGCAGGGCCAGAAGCTGTGACTCGGCCTCTACAACCACAACTAGGTGAGTACAACTAGGTGAGTACTCACACACACCCATACTGGAGTATGCAGCACCAGCTTGGAACCCACACCTGGTCAAGCACGTCAAGAAATTAGAGAAAGTGCAAAGGTTTGCAACAAGGCTAGTTCCAGATCTAAGGGGAATGTCCTACAAAGAAAGGTTAAGGGAAACAGGCCTTGCTACACTGGAGAACAGGAGGGTTAAGGGAGACATGATAACGACATACAAAATATTGCGAGGAATAGATAAGGTGGACGGAGACAGGATGTACCAGAGTTGGGACACAGAAACAAGGGGTCACAATTGGAAGTTGAAGACTCAGACGAGTCAAAGGGATGTTAGGATGTATTTCTTCAGTCACAGAGTTGGCAGGAAGTGGAATAGTCTGGAAAGTGAGGTAGTGGAAGCAGGAACCATACACTGCTTTAAGACGAGGTATGATAAAGCTCATGGTGCAGGGAGAGAAGACCTAGTAGCGATCAGTGAAGCGGCGGGGCCAGGAGCTGAGTCTCGACCCCTGCAACCACAAATAGGTGAGTACAAATAGGTGATTACACACACACAATTGACAAGGTGGACAGAGACAGGATGTTCCAGAGATGGGACACAGCAACAAGGAGTCACAGTTGGAAGATGAAGACTAAGATGAAACACAGGGATGTTAGGAAGTATTTCTTCAGTCACAGAGTTGTCAGGAAGTGGAATAGTCTTGGAAGTGATATAGTGGAGGAAGGATCCATACATAGCTTTAAGAAGACGAATGGTAAAGCTCATGGAACAAGAATAGTGACCGAGTAGCAGCCAGGGAAGAGTCGGGGCCAGGAGCTGTGAATCGACCCCTGCAACCACACCTAAGTGGAGGAAGGAACCATACATAGTTTTAAGACGAGGTATGATCAAGCTCATGAATAAGGGAGAGATAGGACCTAGGAGCGATCAGTGAAGCTGCGGGTCCAAGAGCTATTTATCGATCCATGCGACCACAAATAGGTGAGTACACACACATAAACAAACACAATGCCTACCACTCTCACCACCAGTCTGTCCCCATCTCTTCCCCAGTCTTCCCCTCTCACCTCCAGTCTATCCCCATCTCTTCTCCAGTCTTCCCCTCTCTCCTCCAGTCTTTCTCCATCTCTACCCCAGTCTTCCCCTCTCATCACAAGTCTATCCCCATCTGTTCCCCAGTCTTCCCCTCTCACCTCCAGTCTATCCCCATCTCTTCCCCAGTCTTCCCGTCTTTCTCCATCTCTACCCCAGTCTTCCCCTCTCATCACAAGTCTATCCCCCATCTGTTCCCCAGTCTTCCCCTATTACCTCCAGTCTAACCCCATCTCTTCCCCACTCTTTCTCTCTTACCTCCAGTTTATCCTCATCTCTTCTCCAGTCTTCCCCTCTCACCCCCAGTCTTCCCCTCTACCACCAGTCTTTCCTCTCACCCCAGTCTTTCCCTCTCCCCCAGTCTTCCCTCTCACCCCAGTCTTTCCCTCTCACCCCCAGTCTTTCCCTCTCACCCCCAGTCTTTCCCTCTCACCCCCAGTCTTTCCCTCTCACCCCCAGTCTTCCCTCTCACCCCCAGTCTTTCCCTCTCACCCCCAGTTTTCCCTCTCACCCCAGTCTTCCCATCTCACCCCCAGTCTTCCCTCTCACCCCAGTCTTCCCTCTCACCCCAGTCTTCCCTCTCACCCCCAGTCTTCCCTCTCACCCCAGTCTTCCCTCTCACCCCAGTCTTCCCTCTCACCCCCAGTCTTTCCCTTCACCCCCAGTCTTCCCTCTCACCCCAGTCTTCCCCTCTCACCCCCAGTCTTCCCCTCTCACCCCAGTCTTCCCTCTCACCCCAGTCTTCCCTCTCACCCCAGTCTTCCCTCTCACCCCAGTCTTCCCCTCTCACCCCAGTCTTCCCCTCTCACCCCCAGTCTTCACGTCTCTGCCAACTCACTTCAAATCTCGGGTTATCCCCTTTTGGGTTTGTGTTGGCTCTGTGAGGTGCTCACCCTCCCACTCCTGAGCCAGCTCTGGTGAGGTGACTCACCTCTCCCTGAGCATGCTCTGGTGAGGTGATCACTCCTGAGCCAGCTCTGGTGAGGTGACTCACCTCTCTGAGCCAGCTCTGGTGAGGTGACTCACCTCTCCTGAGCCAGCTCTGGTGAGGTGACTCACCTTTCCTTGAGCCAGCTCTGGTGAGGTGACACACCTCTCCTTGAGCCAGCTCTGGTAAGGTGACTCACCTCTCCCTGAGCCAGCTCTGGTGAGGTGACTCACCTCTCCCTGAGCCAGCTCTGGTGAGGTGACTCACCTCTCCCTGAGCCAGCTCTGGTGAGGTGACTCACCACTCCCTGAGCCAGCTCTGGTGAGGTGACTCACCTCTCCTTGAGCCAGCTCTGGTGAGGTGACTCACCTCTCCCTGAGCCAGCTCTGGTGAGGTGACTCACCTCTCCTTGAGCCAGCTCTGGTGAGGTGACACACCTCTCCTTGAGCCAGCTCTGGTGAGGTGACTCACCTCCCTGAGCCAGCTCTGGTGAGGTGACTCACCTCCCTGAGCCAGCTCTGGTGAGGTGACTCACCTCTCCTGAGCCAGCTCTGGTGAGGTGACTCACCTCTCTCTGAGCCAGCTCTGGTGAGGTGACTCACCTCTCCTTGAGCCAGCTCTGGTGAGTTGACTCACCTCTCCCTGAGCCAGCTCTGGTGAGGTGACTCACCTCTCCTTGAGCCAGCTCTGGTGAGGTGACACATCTCTCCTTGAGCCAGCTCTGGTGAGGTGACTCACCTCTCCCTGAGCCAGCTTTGGTGAGGTGACTCACCTCTCCCTGAGCCAGCTCTGGTGAGGTGACTCACCTCTCCCTGAGCCAGCTCTGGTGAGGTGACTCACCTCTCCTTGAGCCAGCTCTGGTGAGGTGACTCACCTCTCCTTGAGCCAGCTCTGGTGAGGTGACTCACCTCTCCCTGAGCCAGCTCTGGTGAGGTGACTCACCTCTCCTTGAGCCAGCTCTGGTGAGGTGACTCACCTCTCCCTGAGCCAGCTCTAGTGAGGTGACTCACCTCTCCCTGAGCCAGCTCTGGTGAGGTGACTCACCTCTCCCTGAGCCAGCTCTGGTGAGGTGACTCACCTCTCCCTGAGCCAGCTCTAGTGAGGTGACTCACCTCTCCCTGTGCCAGCTCTGGTGAGGTGACTCACCTCTCCCTGAGCCAGCTCTAGTGAGGTGACTCACCTCTCCCTGAGCCAGCTCCGGTGAGGTGACTCACCTCTCCCTGAGCCAGCTCTGGTGAGGTGACTCACCTCTCCCTGAGCCAGCTCTGGTGAGGTGACTCACCTCTCCCTGAGCCAGCTCTGGTGAGGTGACTCACCTCTCCCTGAGCCAGCTCTGGTGAAGTGACTCACCTCTCCCTGAGCCAGCTCTGGTGAAGTGACTCACCTCTCCCTGAGCCAGCTCTGGTGAAGTGACTCACCTCTCCCTGAGCCAGCTCTGGTAAGGTGACTCACCTCACCCTGAGCCACTTTTGGTAAAATAATAATAATAATAATAATAATAATAATAATAATAATAATAATAATAATAATATCTTTATTTACTACAAGTACATGTACAAGGTATACAGGCCCAGCTGACATCAATGACATACTACTGTATAGAAAGCCCCTTGTTATGCTGAGCATCCTGTGAAAACTCTCACTATTTTCACACGTCTCTCCCTCTGCTCTCTATATCTGCTCTTCTCTTTTCTCTCCCCAGTCTGCTGCCACCAGTCTGATCGTCTCAGCCTGCTCTCCCCGCAATGCACTCCTCAATCTGCTCTTTCTATTCTGTTCTCCCCAGTCTGCTCTCGTCAGTCGGCTCTTCCTAGTCTGCTCTTACCATTCTGCTCTCTCCACTCTGCTCTCCCCAGTCTGCTCTTCCAAGTCTGCTCTTCCCATTCTGCTCTCCCCCAATCTGCTCCTCTCAGTCTGCTCTCCCCCCTCTGTTCTCCCCAGTCTGCTCTTACCATTCTGCTTTCCCCACTGCTTTCCCCACTCTGCTCTCCCAATTCTGCTCTCCCCAGTCTGCTCTTCCCATTCTGCTCTCGTCCCTTTACTATCCCGTCTCTGCTATCCTCTCTGTCTCTGTCTCTGTCTGTCTGTCTGTCTGTCTGTCTGTCTGTCTGTCTGTCTGTCTATCTCTCTCTCTCTCTCTCTCTCTCTCTCTCTCTCTCTGCTCTCACGTCTTTTATCTCTTCTCTTCTCTCATCTTTATACTGTTTCCTCTCTGCCCTCTCTTCTCTGTTCCTATCTCTTTACGCTTCCCTGTTTGCTCTTCCCTCTGTACTCTCCCTTCTCGGCACTCTCCTCTCTACTTTACCTGGCTAACAGAAACAATATAAAGTGAACTACAAGATGGAACAACCTGACACTTTACTTAAACTAAACAAATTTTTCCAAATTTATTTTTAAAAAATATGCATTAATTCATCATAATTTGTTGAAATGCCCATAGTATATACAGTATTTGGAGAACTACAGGTGAGATTAAGAGCAAAATGTATTTAATTCTGGGTCTTGTAATTTGTTGCAACTGAGAGTTATCTTTGACCAGAGTACTGTGACAACAGTTATGAGAGTTGACGAAGGTTGTGGAATTACAGAAGGACGCATGACGTATGGTATGAGTTGACGAAGGTTGTTGTAGTCCTGAGGCACAGGTGTAACAACTGGTATGATAGTTCACAACAATTGTGAAATTACTATGCAATGTGTAACAAGTGAAATTTGCGAAGATAGTGACATTACTTATACACATGTGACAAGTGTTCTTAGCGTTAAAGAATGTTGTGATATTACTTTGACATATGTGATAACGCAGATGTATTTCAGTCGCTCCACGATCCGAGAAAGTTATCCCCGTAATGCACAACCCTACACCCCTGCATCTCAATGCACGAGCGGAATAGTGTAGAGTTTGTATAGGTAGTAGGTTGGTAGACAGCAACCACCCAGGGAGGTACTACCGTCCTACCAAATGAGTGTGAAACATAAGCCTGTAATTGTTTTGCATGATGGTAGGATTGCTGGTCTCTTTTTTCTGTCTCATAAATATGCAACATTTCAGGTATGTCTTGCTACTTCTACTTACACTTAGGTAACACTACACATGCATGTACAAGCATATATATACTAACCCCTCAGGGTTTTTCTTCTATTTTTCTTCCTAGTTCTTGTTCTTGTTTATTTCTGCTTATCTCCATGGGAAAGTGGAACAGAATTCTTCCTCCGTAAGCTATAAGTGTCGTAAGAAGCGACTAAATGCCGGAAGCAATGGGCTAGTAACCCCTTCGCATGTATAAATTACTAAAAACAAGATAAGGAAAAACTTTATAAAACTGGGATGTTTGAATGTGCATGGATGTAGTGCGGATGATAAGAAAGAGATGATTGCTAATGTTATGAATGAAAAGAAGTTGGATGTCTTGGCCCTAAGCGAAACAAAGCTGAAGGGGGTAGGCGAGTTTCAGTGGGGAGAAATAAATGGAATTAAGTCAGGAGTATCTGAGAGAGTTTGAGCTAAGGAAGGGGTAGCAATAATGTTGAAGGATCATTTATGGAAGGAGAAGAGGGAACATAAATGTATAAATTCAAGGATTATGTGGATTAAAATAAGGGTTGGATGTGAAAAGTGGGTCATAATAAGTGTGTATGCACCTGGAGAAGAGAGGAGTATAAAGGAGAGAGAGAGATTTTGGGAGATGTTAAGTGAGTGTGTAGGAACTTTTGAGCCAAGTGAGAGAGTGATCGTGGTAGGAGATCTAAATGCTAAAGTAGGAGAAGCGTTTAGAGAGGGTGTGATAGGTACGTTTGGGGAACCAGGTGTAAATGATAATGGGGAGCATTTGATTGAACTTTGTATAGAAAGGGGTTTGGTTATAGGTAACACATATTTTAAGAAAAAGAGGATAAATAAGTATACAAGATATGATGTAGAGAGAAATGACAGTAATTTGTTGGACTACATATTGGTAGATAAAACACTGTTGAGTAGACTTCAGGATGTACATGTCTATAGAGGGGCCACAGATATATCAGATCACTTTTTAGTTGTACCTACAGTGAGAGTAAAAGGTAGATGGGATACAAGGAGAATGCAAACAGCAAGTAAGAGAGAAGTGAAGATTTATAAACTAAAGGAGGAGGTGGTTAGGGTAAGATATAAACAACTGTTGGAGGACAGATGAGTGTATAGGCAGTGGGGTAGAAGAGGTATGGGGTAAGTTCAAGAATATAGTGTTAGAGTGTTCAGCAGAAGTTTATGGTTATAGGAAAGTGGGTGCGGGAGGGAAGAAGAGCGATTGGTGGAATAATGATGTAAGAGAGAAAAAGTTAGCATATGAGAGGTTTTTACAAAGTAGAAGTGATGCAAGGAGGGAGGAGTATATGGAGAGAAAAAGAGAGGTTAAGAGAGTATTGAAGCAATGTAAAAAGAGAGCAAATGAGAGGTTGGGTGAGATGTTATCAACAAATTTTGTTGAAAATAAGAAAAAGTTTTGGAGTGAGAGTAATAAGTTTAGAAAGCCTAGGAAAGAATGGATTTGTTAGTAAAAAAAGGAGAGGAGAGTTATTAAATGGAGAGTTAGAGGTATCGGGAAGATGGAGGGAATATTTTGAGGAATTGTTAAATGTTGATGAAGATAGGGAAGCTGTGATTTTATGTATAGGGCAAGGAGGAATAACATCTTATAGGAGTGAAGAAGAACCAGTTGTGAGTGTGGGGGAAGTTCGTGAGGCAGTGAGTAGAATGAAAGGGGGATAAAGATAGAAATGTTAGAGGCAGGTGAGGATATAGTTTTGGAGTGGTTAGTGTTTTTATTTAATAAGTGTATGGAAGAGGGTAAGGTACCTGGGGATTGGCAGAGAGCGTGCATAGTTCCTTTGTATAAAGGCAAAGAGAACAAAAGAGAGTGTAAAAATTATAGGGGAATAAGTCTGTTGAGAATACCTGTTAAAGTGTATGGTAGAGTTATTATTGAAAGAATTAAGTGTAAGAGGGAGAGCAGGATAGAAGATGAACAAGGAGGCTTTAGGAAGGGTAGGGGGTGTGTAAACCAAGTGTTAGCAGTGAAACATATAAGTGAACAATATTTAGATAAGGGTAAAGAGGTGTTTGTGGCATTTATGGATTTGGAAAAGGCATATGATAGGGTGGATAGGGAGACAATGTGCCAGATGTTGCAAATGTATGGTATAGGAGGTAAGTTATTGAAAGCGGTGAAAAGTTTTTACGAGGATAGTGAGGCTCAGGTTAGAGTATGTAGGCGAGGGGGAGATTATTTCCCAGTAAAAGGGAGATGATTTCCCAGTAAAAGTGGGCCTTAGACAGGGATGTGTGATATCACAATGGTTGTTCAATATATTTATAGATGGAGTTGTAAGAGAAGTGAATGCTCGGGTGTTGGCAAGAGGTGTGGGGTTAAAAGATAAAGAATCTAACACAAAGTGGGAGTTGTCACAATTGCTCTTTGCTGATGACACTGTGCTTTTGGGGGATTCTGAAGAGAAGTTGCAGAGGTTGGTGGATGAGTTTGGTAGGGTATGCAAAAGAAGGAAATTAAAAGTGAATATAGGAAAGAGTAAGGTGATGAGGATAACAAAAAAAATAGATAACAGAAGACTGGATATCAGATTGGAGGGAGAGAGTATGGAGGAGGTGAATGTGTTCAGATATTTGGGAGTGGATGTGTCAGCAGATGGGTCTATGAAGGATGAGGTGAATCATAGAATCAACGAGGGGAAAAAGGTGAGTGGTGCACTGAGGAGATTGTGGAGACAGAGAACTTTATCCATGAAAGCAAAGAGGGGAATGTATGAGAGTATAGTTATACCAACACTCTTGTATAGGTGTGAGACATGGGCTGTGAATGTTGCAACAAGGATAAGGCTGGAGGCAGTGGAGATGTCATGTTTGAGGGCAATGTGTGGTGTGAATATAATGCAGAGAATCCGTAGTTTGGAGATTAGGAGGAGGTGTGGGATTACCAAAACTATTATCCAGTGGGCTGAGGACGGGTTATTGAGATGGTTTGGACATGTAGAGAGGATGGAACAAAATAGAATGACTTCGAGAGCGCATAAATCTGTAGTGGAGGGAAGGCGGGGTAGGAGTCGGCCTAGAAAAGGTTGGAGGGAGGGGGTAAAGAAGGTTTTGTGTGCGAGGGCCTTGGACTTCCAGCAAGCGTGCGTGAGCGTGTTAGATAGGAGTGAATGGAGACAAATGGTTTTTAATACTTGACGTGCTGTTGGAGTGTAAGCAAGGTAACATTTATGAAGGGTTTCAGGGAAACTGGCAGGCCGGACTTGAGTCCTGGAGATGGGAAGTACAGTGCCGGCACTCTGAAGGAGGGGTGTTAATGTTGCTGTTTTGTAGCTGTAGTGTAAGCACGCTTCTGGCAAGACAGTGATGGAGTGAATGATGATGAAAGTTTTTCTTTTCGGGCCACCCTGCCATGGTGGGAAACGGCCTATGTGTTAATAAAAAAAATTGTATTGTAATTATATATCAGCGCTGAGAATCTGAATGAAATCAGAAGCAGCATTCACAAGTGACCATATGGAAATTAATATTTTAACTCCTTCAATAAAATTCGAAAATTAGGATATACAGAGAACAAATCAATTTCAAATATTCCATTGAGAAACTCCAGCTTTGAAGGTAAACTAAACTATTAATTCAGAGAAACCAATATCCTGAAATGAGAAAAGTCTATTCTCATCAAATTTAATAACAGTTATTTTCATTTTTCTCTTCTCATTAATATGATATTTCAAATTCTCTGCATCTTTTATAAGAAAAAATATTTCATATTTATTTTAAGGAGATAAAATTGGTCCAGATTGCTTAAAAAACTGACAAATTGGCACCCATGCAACACATAATCATTACGAAATTACTTTTAATTATGATACACCTGCGTGTATGTTTTGAAGCCGGCCAGAAGAGTACTTCTCTAGTAATTACATGTGCAATAATTTAATAAAATTGTCAAATTGAAATTCACGCAGCTCAAAGTGAGCACCAAACTTTGAATAAAACCCATCAATGGTGGGTTTCTCTGGTCGTGTCCCTAACATGATGGTGGATGAGGTTATCCAGTATCACCTCCATCATCTTAGCTCTCCACGTTTCAGGTCCCCCATGTGGCTCCTAGTCTTGCCAGGCAATCTCCTTGTGATTGAAATCACCCACAACTAGTAACTTTGCCCTAACCATTTGGGCCCTTTTGGCCACCTCAGCTAGTGTGTCCACCATTGCTCTGTTGCTCTCATAATATTCTTTTGGCCTCCTGTTACTCTGTGGCGGGTTGTACTTTACTGCAATTATCACCTTGGGACCCCCAGTCTGAATTGTTCCTACTATGTAGTTCCTTTCTTCCATTCTGTCCATTCCTTCCATTTCCTTGAATCTGCACAGGTTTTTGATGAGCAGTGCAACTCCTCCTCTCCTTCTGCTCCTTCTATCTTTCCTCAGGATCTGGTATCCGGATGGAAAGATCGCATCTGTTATCATCCCCATGAGCTTCATTGCTGTGAGTGCTTTGATGTCTGGGGATGCTTCCATGATTCTTTCATGCCACTCTCATGCTGAAGGTTTGGTGTACCAAACCTTCAGCTTCTTTTCTAAGTGTGTGTATGTGCTGTGTGTGTGTGTGTGTGTGTGTGTGTGTGTGTGTGTGTGTGTGTATTTGTAATATGCTACGTGGAAATAAATGGTATAAAATACCGACACAATGGAAAAATAAACACATAAGCAGCATAATGTAATCCTTTATTGGCAACGTTTCGCCCACGCAGTGGGCTTTATCAAGTCACAAACAGATCACAAACAGATCTGGATAAAAGGTACATGAGTATTTATAGGATTTAGTCAGGTGGAGAATGCTGGGTCAGGTGGAGAATGCTGGGTCAGGTGGAGAATGTTGGGTCAGGTGGAGAATGCTGGGTCAGGTGGAGAATGCTGGGTCAGGTGGAGAATGTTGGGTCAGGTGGAGAATGTTGGTCCAGGTGGAGAATGCTGGGTCAGGTGGAGAATGCTGGGTCAGGTGGAGAATGTTGGGTCAGGTGGAGAATGTTGGGCCAGGTGGAGAATGTTGGGTCAGGTGGAGAATGCTGGGTCAGGTGGAGAATGCTGGGTCTGGTGGAGAATGTTGGGTCAGGTGGAGAATGTTGGGTCAGGTGGAGAATGTTGGGTCAGGTGGAGAATGTTGGGTCAGGTGGAGAATGCTGGGTCAGGTGGAGAATGTGATAATCTTTCAAGTAGGGTGATAGAGTCTATAACCTTGGGTAGCTTCAAAAAGAGATTGGACAAGTATATGAGTAGACCTGCAGTGTTCCTCTATTCTTAAGTTCTATGTGGGATAGTGATGGAGAAGTTTCTTGGCAATAGGTTCAGCTATGTTGTAGAAGACGTTGTTCTGGTTGAAGTTGTTGGATATACAGATAAGTGATGATTCCAGGATTCTTCTGTATTGAGTGTTATCTTCTCTGGCGATGAGTCTTGCGTTTCTGTAGTTGATTAAATGGTTGTGTGAATTTCGGTGTTGAACACAGGCATTCCTTGGATCGTCAGTACTCAGGCAGATCTGACATTCTCCACCTGACCCAGCATTCTCCACCTGACCCAGCATTCTCCACCTGACCCAGCATTCTCCACCTGACCCAGCATTCTCCACCTGACCCAGCATTCTCCACCTGACCCAACATTCTCCACC
Source organism: Cherax destructor (assembly GCA_009830355.1). Classification (NCBI taxonomy): domain Eukaryota; kingdom Metazoa; phylum Arthropoda; class Malacostraca; order Decapoda; family Parastacidae; genus Cherax; species Cherax destructor. Next base: position 53,949 of record WNWK01010209.1, on the reverse strand, counting down.
TGACCCAACATTCTCCACCTGACCCAGCATTCTCCACCTGACCCAACATTCTCCACCTGACCAGCATTCTCCACCTGACCCAACATTCTCCACCTGACCCAGCATTCTCCACCTGACCCAGCATTCTCCACCTGACCCAGCATTCTCCACCTGACTAAATGCTATAAATACACATGTACCTTTTATCCAGGTAGATCTGTTTGTGTCTTGATAAAGCCGACTGCGTGGGCGAAACGTTGTCAATAAAGGATCACATCATACTGCTTATGTGTTTATTTTTCCAATATGCTGCATGCTCATTTGTATTATGCTTGCGCTACGTCTCTCACTTCTGGCAGCCCTGAGCATCATGGCGAGACCCTGACCGTCTGTAGAAGACGCACGTGTAGTTCTACACTAATACCTTCAAAACATTAACACAACACATTTTCACACTTCATGTATCTCTCTGTATTATTGGACATAGACTGCAGTATCATTTATTTACTCATCGCCAGATTCTAATTGTGCTTTTAATGTTGTGAGAAACTCCATTTTTCCAGCAACCAACATGATTTACTAAATGCACACAATTTCTAGACCTTTGTTTCAACTTTGTTCTGACTTGTCCTGAATGAACACTGTCGTGGGTAATGCATTTTGTCTCACTGTTCTTAGGAACGTAGTATTTATAGGTGAATGGTAAAGGTCAGCAAACCTTTAAAATCACTGCCTCGTCAGAACATAGTTTCTGACGGCCATTGTCTATATAAGTGTAATATTGTGGGAGATGAATACAAGACTTAATTTAAGTGCAGTTTGTACTAACGTATTAATTTTAGTCAACTGTTGACACTGAATTATTTTTATTTTCAGTGAAAGACATAGAATTTGTTTGCATTTTTAAGGTTTTTGGACTTAATACCAAAGTTGGTGTCCATGACTGGACTCAGAAAATATCCTCTGCCGCTCTTAGTGAGTTGACTTTGTGGTGTTGTCTCTGCTTTAGAACTTAATTAGTTTACAGTTGTGCTGAACATTGAATCTGGAAGACAGTAATTAGTACGGTGAATCACTGATGTTATGTGCATTGATAATTTAATTATTTAATCATGAATTAGATCAAATTACCAGAGATAACATGTCTTACTGAATGCAATTCAATAATTCCAGCGTACAAATATTTACGCTAGATTATTATAAATTAAATATTTACATTTTATCATTTTCTCATTTTCTGTCATCTTTCATTGTTTAGATAATTGATATGGAATTCTTTGATTAACATCCACTTAATGCGGATTAACGTCGAGATCTGGGCTCATCTTTTGTTACTATCAGTCTTGGTGCCAAGTGCGTGACTCAGTCTTGATGCCAAGTCTGTGACACTGTCTTGGGGCCAAGTCTGTGCTTCGTGCACGGTACATGGAAGCCATCATCAAAAAGTATCCCAGTTCTTGAGTGTAACAAGCCTGGCAAGCAGAGTTAGGCATGTTAACTTAGAAAACTTATTTAACTTGAATATTAACATATGAAGTTCTGTAAGAATAAGTGCATATAGAAACATTATTAGAAACTAATTATTTAATGTACACAATAAATTTACTCAGGGGGGAGGGGGCACCCTCCTTTGGTGGGAAACAGCCGATGTGTTAATAAATAAAAAAAAATAGACTTACTAGAACTAAATTAAGAATAAAATCTGGGATAAAGATGCAAAATAATAAGTAACTGAGTAGGCAGTGTACTGAGAGAGAATAAATAAATTGATTATATTCATAAATAAATAATCCAGTTAGCGTAATCCTGAACTTAAAATTTTAACTAATACAAAAATCTTCTCTAAGAAATTAAACATATGCAGCATTAGCAAAACTCTTTAAAATTATGAAGGTCGATAGTCTTGATTTGTAAGAATAAATATTAACTCGTGAGCCGCACGCACTGCAAACAACAATGGATTTTAAGTTATAGATAACAAAGATACAAAATATATAAGCTTTCCTGCTTAGTGTGATTTATAGGGAAAAGGGAAGAAATGTGAGATGACTTTCTTCGAATTTTAAACCAGTAACGGTGTTAAACGGGGATAATCCTAAAAATATATTAGCACTGAGGTATTCAGATCCTGTTTCCCCAAGACGCAACCAACTAAAGACAGCTAATACCTATGTATCTTACATCTATGTATAGAACGCTTAAGAGACTAACACCTAATTATCTAGTGCTAGGCGTACAGAAGCAATAGATGCAGAAAGGCATGACCAAATGTCTTACCAAGACTCGTGAAGGAGCACCAGGACCTGTAGTTTGTTAGGAGAACTCTCCAGCACCGAGTGATGGACTTCTTGGGTTATTTTGACGTTCCATAACTTCAACAAGGTTGCTGCAGCTAGTCTCAGGACGTCAAGGCGCTCACATCACATAGTTTTGATATCAGGACATAAAAGTCCCATTCCACTGATTAAAAGGAAGTTTCTTCTCTCTCTTTCTCTCTCTCTCTCTCTCTCTCTCTCTCTCTCTCTCTCTCTCTCTCTCTCTCTCTCTCCTCTCTCCTCTCTCTCTCTCTCTCTCTCTCTCTCTCTCTCTCTCTCTCTCTCTCTCTCTCTCTCTCTCTCATAAACACACAACAAGTCCAGGAATAATTACGCTCTCTCCTCCACACGGCAAACACATCACCACAAAAATCCACCGGGAAATTCTCCCTCAAGCAAACCAGCTGAGCAGTAAACCCTTGGTTAATTCTGACATTTTCCAGATGATAAAGTTCATCAGCTGAGCTGCCACCTTCACAAGCCAGGATGGTTACAACCTCGTTTGGGCTCTCCCCTCTATTTCAATTTCATTACAGCACTATATTAATTTTCTCGGATTGTTTTTCACGGATAATAGAAAAAGGTCTGCTGCTTTTGCAGCTGCTGTGCTTTCTGCTTCTGCTGTGCCTCCAAGGAAATTTCTTCATGGTAATGAAGTGCTCTCAGATCATGGAATGAAAAATTTTCCTTCCCTTTTCCTCGGCCGAATATGATTACCTTTAATAAAGCAATAATACTGTTGGTGCTGCTACTGTGTTCTCTCTATCTGCGAACACACATATAACAATGTGGCAGCTCCTGAAATGACTGCAATGGTAAAGAGATAGAGTAAGTAGCAGGGAGTTATGCTGATGCAGATAAGAAAATCATACCCAGATGCTGGTGAAGCAAACGTAAGAAAAGAGTGAGTCTGTGGTTCCCTCAGAGGTGCAAAGAAGTAAAAGGTAATAGTGCAAGAGAGAGTGGAAGGCATATATAAAACAAAACCTCAGGCGTAAAGGAAAGCAAGCAGAAGAACCCAGAAACGAACATGCATGGGTCAGAAGAAAGGCTTAAAGACAGTTCAAGAAAGACATAGCGTGTGAAGATAATCTGAACAATCGTTGATATGCAGACTCATCAGAAGGAAGACAACAGTAATGGGCCACATAATATGGCTGGTGAAGGAAGGAGGAGAACTCTTAAGAAATGACAAGGAAATGTGCAAGAAGCCAAATAAAAGAAGTATTCAGAGAGGCAACATGGTAAATATCAGAATCAAAGACGAAGAGTGTACTGACACAATCCATACGACGGCGAATATTTACCTTTGAACATCGGAAGAACCACTCCAGTGATCCACACCTCAAGGCGTCCCTCCAAGGCGTCCCTCCAAGGCGTCCCTCCAAGGCGTCACCTCCAGGCCTCCGAGTCGACGGATTACAAGGTTGCGCCACCAACTCCAGTGAATGAGTGAGTTAGATACCTTGAAGTATATTTAAGACCAGACAACTTCTCTCTATGAGCGAATGTAATATAGTCATGATATTTAAGAAAGAGTACTGATAGATACCAGCTTTACCAAATAAGTTCATTGAGAAACGAAGCAATGTGGAAGACCACAATGATCGAGGTCTTGTTGCTGCAATTATGGAATGTGTGATTGCTATAAGTTTTTGTTTTTATTTTAACTTTCTCTTTTTTCAGGCTATCAGTTTTTTTAGAATAACCTTACCCAAAAAAAGCAGCAATGTCTCAGGAGCCACCTCCGCGGCACCTTGCATAAAGTCTGTAACATCTGGGTAATCTGTAGTACAATCACCAGTTGTTCTACCAATATAAACAATTACTTGTTCCTGCTATTTTCCAAAACTAAAGTTTCATTATCTCATATTTTGTAATGACTCTTGAAAATAAATTAATCAAAAATATTTTTAGAAACTGAATAAAAAAATTCTTTTGCCAGATCTAATAAAGAATTCCCGCTCTGCACCTTTATCTCTCTGCATTTTTACTAAAAATCTTGTCATTTGTGAGATAATAGAAATATATTTCCCATTTTTTTCTCACCACATTAACTTTTATCGGCAGATGCACCATCTTTCAGTTAACAGATAAACAGAAGAATTAACTTCCCCACTAAGTTGGGTGGTAAAGATTGTAACTGGCGTCAGACGGAAGTGAACCCTTCTGATACTCTTATCTACATCCTTCAGGAGTATAAATGCAGGCTACTATAAGAACCTTCAACATTCTGTTTAAGTGCTGGCTACTATAAGAACCTTCAACATTCTGTTTAAGTGCTGGCTACTATAAGAACCTTCAACATTGTTGAAGCGCTGGTTGCTAGAAGAACCATCAACATTCTGTTTAAGCGATGGCTGCTACAAGAACCATCAATATTCTGTTTAAGCGATGGCTGCTACAAGAACCATCAACATTCTGCTTAAGCGATTGCTGCTACAATAACCATCAACATTCTGCTTAAGCGATGGCTGCTACAAGAGCCATCAACATTCTGCTTAAGCGCTGGCTGCTACAAGAACCATCAACATTCTGCTTAAGCGATGGCTGCTACAAGAACCATCAACATTCTGCTTAAAGCGCTGGCTGCTACAAGAACCTTCAACACTGTTTAAGCGCTGGCTGCTACAAGAACCTTCAACACTGTTTAAGCGCTGGCTGCTACAAGAACCTTCAACACTGTTTAAGCGCTGGCTGCTACAAGAACCTTCAATACTGTTTAAGCGCTGGCTGCTACAAGAACCTTCAACACTGTTTAAGCGCTGGCTGCTACAAGAACCTTCAATACTGTTTAAGCGCTGGCTGCTACAAGAACCTTCAACATTGTTTAAGCGCTGGCTGCTACAAGAACCTTCAACATTGTTTAAGCGCTGGCTGCTACAAGAACCTTCAACACTTTAAGCGCTGGCTGCTACAAGAACCTTCAACACTTTAAGCGCTGGCTGCTACAAGAACCTTCAACATTGTTTAAGCGCTGGCTGCTACAAGAACCTTCAACACTGTTTAAGCGCTGGCTGCTACAAGAACCTTCAACACTGTTTAAGCGCTGGCTGCTACAAGAACCTTCAACACTGTTTAAGCGCTGACTGCTACAAGAACCTTCAATATTGTTTAAGCGCTGGCTGCTACAAGAACCTTCAACACTGTTTAAGCGCTGGCTGCTACAAGAACCTTCAATATTGTTTAAGCGCTGGCTGCTACAATAACCTTCAATATTGTTTAAGCGCTGGCTGCTACAAGAACCTTCAACACTGTTTAAGCGCTGGCTGCTACAAGAACCTTCAACATTGTTTAAGCGCTGGCTGCTACAAGAACCTTCAACACTGTTTAAGCGCTGGCTGCTACAAGAACCTTCAACATTGTTTAAGCGCTGGCTGCTACAAGAACCTTCAATACTGTTTAAGCGCTGGCTGCTACAAGAACCTTCAACATTGTTTAAGCGCTGGCTGCTACAAGAACCTTCAACATTGTTTAAGCGCTGGCTGCTACAAGAACCTTCAATACTGTTTAAGCGCTGGCTGCTACAAGAAACTTCAACACTGTTTAAGCGCTGGCTGCTACAAGAACCTTCAACATTGTTTAAGCGCTGGCTGCTACAAGAACCTTCAACATTGTTTAAGCGCTGGCTGCTACAAGAACCTTCAACACTTTTTTAGCGCTGGCTGCTACAAGAACCTTCAACATTGTTTAAGCGCTGGCTGCTACAAGAACCTTCAACATTGTTTAAGCGCTGGCTGCTACAAGAACCTTCAACACTGTTTAAGCGCTGGCTGCTACAAGAACCTTCAACACTCGGTAGTCACCCTGCCTCGGTGGTCACCCTGCCTCGGTGGTCACCCTGCCTCGGTGGTCACCCTGCCTCGGTGGTCACCCTGAATATAATGTGATCTGAATATAATGTTTTTGATACGGAAATATTTCGTATCAGATCATCATTGTTAGTGAAGATGAGGTCCAGTGTATTTTCCAATCTTGCTGGCTCTTGTTTAAGCGCTGGCTGCTACAAGAACCTTCAACATTGTTTAAGCGCTGGCTGTTACAAGAACCTTCAACAACTTTAAGCGCTGGCTGCTACAAGAACCTTCAACACTGTTTAAGCGCTGGCTGCTACAAGAACCTTCAACACTTTAAGCGCTGCCTGCTACAAGAACCTTCAACACTGTTTAAGCGCTGGATACTATTGAAACCTTCAGCTGTTTAATGGGAAATTCAAGAGATTCAATGCTATTGTAATCGAGTATTTTTCCTCTATTTCTCTTCCTCTCCTATCAGAGCTTTTATTTATATTTTTCCAATTAGATCCTGTAAAATGTTGAACATTTATAGTGAAGTATGTGATTGGAATGTAAAAAAAAGAATAAGTAAATATTTATTCTCGTGTTCGTATATATATTTTCTTCCTGTTTCTACTTTTGTTTTCATTAATCGAGTCTGCCTCACTTCCGACTTTCGTTAAAAGCTGAACAAGTTTTATATTGGTGTTTTGATATTTATTACAGTTTCACTGCTGGCCTCACTGGGGCCCCTCACTGGGGCCTCACTGGGGCCCCTCACAATATAACTCGTCCTCACACTTTTCAGGAAAACCTGTTCTTTTCCAGTATTTCAAAGGCTACACACACTATTACGCTACCGGTCGTTTTGCAATAGTTTACGTAAATTACATATTAACGGGTAACTATACCTATTTAAGCTTATTAAGGTAAATATACATAAGGTAACCTCGCATATCTTAATTTGACTCATATTGTGCGTGGAGCGACGCATAACGCCCAGGAGTTGGCGGATTATTATGTTTAGGAAAACGATCTTTGTAGTTTGAGGTCGTTCGCAACCAGGTACACCTGCCTCCTTCAGAATAATACTGAGACAAATTAAATTCCTAAACTTGGAAGAATTTCAAATAGTTCAGCTGAAACTAAATGCGGTAGAACTAAAATACCGCTGTTAGCATTTATAAGAAATTTGTGTGAATAGCAAATCATCTGATAATATTATCTGTAAATATTTGTTAATATTTACAAGACTCACAACCGCAGCAGCCAAGCGCCTCCTAAATTAGAGACGAAACAAATACAGGAATTAAAATAACTTGAAAAAAAAAAAACCGTAAGATTTCAACTGAAGTAAATATTGAATGTAAGTAGAAGTTTATGATTAATACTTTTCATTTTACATGTTTATTATGAAGAAAGTGAAACACACCAAACCTGCCAGATTACAAAACGTTTAACTGACCTCTGCTTCACAGCCATATGGTCGATACTGACGTGGGAGGTGCATAGAACGTATGCTACCTACTAGTCAGCTTATGGTCGTAATACTGAGAATTCTAGTTAGAAGCTTATGTGATTGGGACTTTGCTTAATAGTGAATTTGCATGCAGGGAGAGAGAAAGAACTATGTATAAAGAGGAAAGTCAGACATGCTTCCAGACTTTCTGTAAATTATTAATAAAGACTTATACAATAAAAAGAGACCTTTGATAATATTTCACTTACATGAGGGTTTTTTCAAGTAAATGGAATATTAAAACTTGCCATATACGTGAGAATTAAGGTAAAGCCCAACATAAGATAAGTTACAATTTTGGCTAGGAAAAACGTCATGGAAAAACGTCATGGAAAAACGTCTCAGCGAAAAACATTACAGGGAGAAAAAAGGTCCTATTTTTTATGGCGCAACAGTTTCGGTGAACCTAGCTGAACTTAAAGGGGCTTAACCTAATTTAATCAAATTTAATACAACTTGCACTAGCTTGAACTAACCCTAGTTAAACTAAATATATAATTTTCTTCATATGATCTATATTACAAGCTATTTTTTTCGGTGATTTTGTTACCTGTTACCTTTTTTTTAACTGTCACTGTATATATGGTGGTGAAAAGTGGTGGATTCAATTGTTGGTTGAAGCTAATGTTGAGATATCACATCCGGTGCAGGTGAGGTGACCTGGCAGATTGTATCGAAGTGAAGAATCAGGTCAGGTCATGGCAATGGTGGTGAAGCAACATTGGATGTGGCTTTGTTCCTGAGGTCTGGTCCTCGCACATCGCGAATTTCGGGTTGTTTCAGAGCAATTTTAGAGATGGGTTTAGCTATAGTGCACTTTCCTGGTACAGGAGAGGCGCTTGTTTCAAGCTCATGAGAAGTTAGTGTTTTTGTTTGCTACACACGAATTTTGTGTGTCACCCATCTTACTGGAGTATTTGCGTTCATGGAACCAGGTATCCCAATGCCTAATTTTTTTCCTAAGTACATGCGATTGCATTACCCCCATGAGACACTGTAAACCCCTGCCATGACTCTTATTGGTGGGGTGGGTAGTCATGGTGAGTTCATTAATAGTTTTTTTCTTGCAAATAATGTTTTCCAGCGTCAGCTGTATATACTGTCTGTCATGTAGACAGTCAACCTGCTATCTTGCAGGAGTTGAGAACGTGCTCAAGAAATGTTAAAATAGATAATGTTCTTTCCATGTATTCTTGTTCTTCAAGCAGGTGTTCACTGATACAGATCTTATTATTACATTCTCTTTGTTCTTAGGTCATGATGAGAGACATAGTTGATTAAATCGTCTCTGTATGTTAGTTTCCTATCTATTTTGTACTTGATAGTGTCCCTAGCCTTGATAAGGAGGATTTTGAGAAAAGGAAAGGGAACATTCCGTTCTCCTTTGCAAGGTTAACTGTTCAGAATGTTCCACTTGGTTGTATTGTTTCCTCAAAATATTGAAGCTGAAACGTCAGAGTACAATGACCAAGACGTCGTTGACGTGTCTTAACCATGAACTGTGTCCTGAAATGATGATGATGGTGGTGGAGCCTAGAATGGAATGAGCTTGTATGTATAACAGGAAAGGCACTGCAATGGAGCAGAGCATACCTGACAGTAAGGCAACGAGTCATGGTACGTGACGAGGTGTCAGAGTGGGCGCCTGTAACAATCGGGGTTCCACAGGGGTCAGTCCTTATATGTATGACATGATGATAGGGATTCATTCAGAAGTGTCCCTCTTTGCAGACGATGTGAACCTAATGAGGAGAATTCAATCAGATGAGGATCAGGCAGCAGTCTGTCCAGCAACTAGCTACTGGAGTTTTTCCCCACCAAGGGCAAAGAAGATCGTAGACTGAGTACAGTCTAGGGGGGGGCAATAACTGCAAACCTCACTCAAGCAAAAGGATCTTGGGAGGAGGAGCGTCTGGCAAAACTAAGAACAGCGTTTCGACACCTCAGTAAGGAATCATTCAAAACTTTGAATACCGTATGCAGCACCAGTTTGGAATCCACGCCTGGTCAAGCACGTCGAGAACTAAGAGAAAGTGCTAAGATTTGCAACAAGACTAGTCGCGGAGCTAAGGAGTATGTCCTATTAGGAGAGGTTAAGGGAAATCGACCTGACGACACTGAAGGACAGAAGGAATAGGGGGACATGATAACGATATACAAAAGACTAAGAGGAATTGACAAGGTGGATAGGGACAGGATGTGTCAGAGACAGGACACATGAACAAGGGGTCACAATTGGAAGTTGAATACTAAGATGAGTCGTCACAGGGATGTTAGAAAGTATTACTTTAGTCATAGAGTTGTCAGGAAGTGGAACAGTCAAGAGAATGGTGTAGTCGAGGCAAGATCCATACATATCTTTAAAAACAGGTATGATAAAGCTCATGGAGCAGGGAGAGAGTGGATCCAGTAACGACCAGTGAAGAGGCGGGGCCAGAAGCTAAGACTCAACCCCTGCAACCACAATTTGGTGAGTACAAACAGGTGAGTACACACACACACACACAGTGCATACTTAGCAGAGAGTGGACATAGAATTTGCCTAGTCCTAGCCAACGCTGGGACTGATTAAATTTTACATCTGATTGCCTTGTTAGCGTCCAAACACCGTATTGTATGAACAGTCTTTGAGAAGATAGTACCTGTACTCACTTGCACTGTGTAGACTTGTCGCTCAGTGTGTGTTAGTTGCATTCCTTGATGCTGCTGGATTCAGGACCTATGAGGAAGGGGGTTCAGCTTGTACACTGGTCTAAGGCCCGGCTGGAAAACCGGAATTGAAACCTTAAGAATTGCTAAATATATTAACAGATCACAAGCTTTGTGAGATATTTCCAAATGTTTTTGTTAGTTTTAAAATTCTGTTGACAGTTCCAGCTACAGTAGCGTCAGCAGAAAGATCTTTAAGAAAACTCTAACATATAAATTTCTGAAGGCCTCGTATGTCTGAAACCCGACTTGTTGATTTATCAAGACTAAGTACTGAATCAAACATTGCCAGAGAAATTTATTTTGATAGCATTATTCGAAATTTTGCAGACACAAAAGCCGCAAAAGCTCCTTTCACTAACTAATCTAAGAAAATGTTAAACTTTTAAGAATTTATTTCACTTTGAAAGAACTTACTAAACGTTTAAAAAATTAGGCACTTGTATAGTTATGCGTCACCCAAAAAAAATTAAAATCTATAAAGAATATGTAATCTGGTCATTCTGCTGCGCAGGAAATAAAACATTTATGGAAGTTTACCAATGGTTTTATTGGACTTCAAATTTTCTATTTTGAGAGAAGCCTCAGCCTGCCCCCAGGGGTCCCAAAGCAGTCTTGTTACGTCTTTCGAGGTCCTGGTTGCGGGTCATTAGAATTTTGGGTAATATTGTATTATATATTTTTTTTGTAATTAGTCCGATATTGGACAATGAAAAATAATTGTCACTTGTAGGTTGATTAACTTACATTAGGCATTCTAACCATTCTAACTGATAACTGTATATACCTTCAAGAAGCCTTGCTGTGGTACTAGAGGTATGTGAGTCTCACACTAGGACAAAATCTGTTTTTCATTCTTCAGCTCCTTTCAAAGCCCCTCCTTGTATAAGATTCATTGCCACCTTCCAGAAAATACCCACAAAAGTCTCTTAATATATATGTAGCTATTTACTGCTACATGAAGATGAACAATAAATGCTAAAAAACATCCAACGTCTCCATCTGTTCCAGGAATGAACGAGGTACCTTAGTTTTGAGCAGATGGTGTTACCAATATCTCTGAACTATTCGGGAGAATACAAGTGTCATAAAGAGTTTCATAAATATAATACCATAACTTGTAAGGAAAGTTCATGTCATGCATCCAGTCATTGTACTTGTTGAAGTGATAATAACACACTTGTGCTATTTGCACATAAGATCTAACATGGCATCTCTCGTGCCTCCTTCATCCATCCTCAAGACATTTACGTTTTTATTCTGTTCTATAATGGGATTTGCTTTTTACTCTGTTCCAACTTTTATTCCATAATTTTTTTTTCAAAGGCGAGGGAGGTAAAATTAGTCTTCGTTGAATATAATACTGTTTTGCTGGCCCCACTTCAACACTTCGTTTACATCGGCCTGGAGATTTGCTGTCTTCGATTTGGCTTCTGTTGCTGAAGATTTTTGAGAAAACTGTGAATATTACGTCAGGATTTTTGCTTGTCTTTCAGAATGCCTTCACTACGTCTTTCACGATCTTCATAAAGGAGCCCCAATCAATGGCACTGGAGTTAATCTCGCTTGCATTGGATCAAATTTTAGATGAAACGTCATTACCTCCCGAAACTCCAATCAAGGGAAGTGTCTAGATGTTAAGGGCTCATAATCCAAAGAACTGAATCTCTCTTTCCTCTCCTTGTATTGGATATTATTACCTATGATTCCCATAAGATATATTTTTTTCATTTATGTTAATGTAAAAATTTATAATTTTGTATCAAAAGAACCTTAGAAAACTTACCTAACCTTATTATAACAAGCGCAATTTAATTTAGCCTAACCCAACTAAATATATTTTAGATACCTTTACAATAATTTAATAATAAACAAACACAATGAAATATATTTTTTTCGTTAGGTTCAGAATGAATTTTGCGAAATTATTGCATACACAAATTTTCGCTTGTCATATATGGCAAGAAGAGCGTTGCTATTTAAGCAAAAATCGCCAGTTTTACCTAATCGGCACGACATATATATATACTATATATATATATATATATATATATATATATATATATTCACTTACAAAGGCAAAAATGCTGAGATGAAATAATTTTATATCCTCGCTGGGGTTTCAGTCCTCAATATTTCGCAGTAGTGCGTGTTTAAGAGCTTAAATCGCGACAACTGGAAATTTCAATATTTTACAAAGATTTACTGAAGGGTTGTTGGCAAAACTTTAGTGGTAATAACGATTTTTGTGGAATAAAATTGGTGATGTATACACTCTTGTTTCACACCTAGGTTCTAGGGGTTCCATTTAGTTTTAATTATTTAAATGGCTATCTCTTTATTTTATAAAATCCTCTTTTATTTTGTATATAGTATTAAATAAGTATTTTAGTGTCAAGATGGCCCGAATAAGAAGTTTGTCCAGCTACTTACAGCTTCTTTGTCGACGATCACAGGTTCAGGTGGTGAAAGCATGAGAGTGGCTAGAGCACGAAACTTGATTGAGATATATATATCCTCCCTTTTTTAGGCTTTAAAGGCCAGCTACCTTGTATAGATGATTAGGCCTGAGGCGTCCAACACTTTTTGACCTTGTGATCTTTCCTATGATCACAGCACTGAGCTGTTGAATATCAAAAATGAGTAAAAATAAGATTTAAATAGTTACATTGGTATTGAGTGCATACGATATTTATAAGTTATGTTTCTAAGATTGTGTTGCCTAGTTTGTATACTTTCTTTTTTTTACATTTTAATATTTTCTTTAGTAGGGGTTATAAAATCATAGTATTTTTGGCTGAGTTATACTACGAAGATCAGAGAAGGTAGCTAGAATATATGGTAACTGAAGAATAATTATTTTATGAGAATTTGGGATTTTAAAATGAGGGGTGTGTAAGCTTTGTCAGGAAAGAGTAACTAATATTTTCTTTATTTATTTTCGAGAATGTATCAGTTTTAGAAAAAAAAATTATATAATAGCAGGGTTCTCTTATGAAGATAATGTGGCTTTCATTCACATTTAAATTCCAATGAGGTAGGGTTTCTGATATATTTAGGATTTTTAATGCAAGTATCAACTTATTTGGACTAATATATCTCTTATTTTTTTCTATTATATATTATTTATATTTTTGTAAATTGAAGATGATGGAAATATTCTTGTTATTTTACCGATGATTAGGGAGCTAATAGTTAGGTAGAATAGTGTTATTTACAAATTTTCGTTTATCTTGAGGCATCCTAGAGGTAGGAGGCGGCTCAACACGAGGCGGTTTAAACACCTTATTTCAGTCAAGGTCTGAGATGAGTGGAAAAGTAAGAGTGCTGTAGATGTGTGAAGGTCAGGAGAATATCTAGTAAAGAGTTGAGAGAGTTATTGGAACAGCAGGACCAGGAAGAGTTGAGAGAGTTATTGGAACAGGAGGACCAGGAAGAGTTGAGAGAGTTATTGGAACAGCAGGACCAGGAAGAGTTGAAAGAGTTGTTGGAACCGCAAGACCAGGAAGAGTTGAGAGAGTTATTGGAACCGCTGGACCAGGATTTACAATGTTATAATGAGTAACGGACGGGGAGGGAGGGGAAATATGTTGATTGATGTCTTGAGTGTGTCTATATTCTTAAAAAAATATAACTTACAAGTAAAATTATGTCCCGTAATGCTTCTTGAAGGATCTCTTGATGTCTTGTAATGCTTCTTAAAGGGCTCTTGATGTCTTGTAATGCTTCTTAAAGGGCTCTTGATGTCTTGTAATGCTTCTTAAAGGGCTCTTGATGTCTTGTAATGTTTCTTAAAGGGCTCTTGATGTCTTGTAATGTTTCTTAAAGGGCTCTTGATGTCTTGTAATGCTTCTTAAAGGGCTCTTGATGTCTTGTAATGCCTCATGAAGAGACTCTTGTGGTCTACCAGGTCATCATATAGAGACTCTTCTGACATGAGAGGACGAAACTTTTGACGACGTTTCGGTCCGACTCGGACCACTGACTAGTCACACTTCATTCTCTTATGAGTATTTGTGTGTTGTTCCGACACGGTATTATGCGTCTTTATTCTTTTCTCGACTGAGATCTGAATTTTCTAGGTTCACTTCATAAAATATCGATGATCATTGTTTTTGACGCTCACCCAGAACTCCCAGCTGAAAGTCTCAGTTCCTGTTACATGTCAGGGCCTCTTAATTCCCCTTCCATATATATTATAGAAGAACCAGGAACACTTCATTCTTCGTCATAGTGTTTACTATTACTATAGGGTCACGTAACTATCCACCTGAGCAAGGGCGTCGTAGTTCTTCAATATCTCTATTATGGTCAAGCAAGGGCCTCCTGGCCCTCCTTCATTATCTTTATTATGGTTGAGTCAGGGCCTTTCAGTAACGCAATACATATGGAAGAATGTCTTAGTTCTTCCTGGAATGTATACATTTTTCCTGGAATGTATACATTCTTCCTGGAATGTATACATTCTGCAAAATAAATAATATTTCACCATTTAAATTGTGAGTAAATTTTCAAATCTCAACAAAAGGAATTCGCTGCAGTGTTTAGAGTTTGCATCTGATTAATCCAATATCTGAAACTTAATTAAGCGACCCAGATTATTTCGCAGAGCAAAATAATATTTAAACGCACTGGGCAGGACAGACAGTTATTTAAATAGAAACGATTGTTTTATTTTGCATTTTAAATGTACAGTTTTGGCACAATTTTGGATAACCGAATGTAGCAAATTGGATGAAGATAAAATGTGATACAATGAGCAATTTTTAAAGTGTTACTCCTGAGTTATAGATTAAATATAACTCATTCTTAGAGGATAAAATATTACTCACGTGTGAACAATATTGTGTCACTATATGATATAGTGACTGCAGAGTCTTCCATCACTTTGTTTCTACGTCAGAAATATTTCACTCATGAAGTGTGTGTGTTTGTGTGTGTGTGTGTATTCACCTAATTGTGGTTGCAGGGATCGATTCATAGCTCCTGGTTCCCCTTTTCACTGGTCGCTACTAGGTTCAATCTCTCCCTGCTCCATGAGCTTCATCATACCCTTTCTTAATGCTATGTATGGATCCTTGCTCCACTACATCACTCTCCAGATTGTTCCACTTCCTGACAACTCTATGGCTGAAGAAGTACTTCTTAATATCCCTGTGACTCATATGAGTTTTCAACTTCCAGTTGTGACCCATTATTTCTGGGTCACATCCCAGAAACAATCTATCCACCTTGTCAATTCCTCTCAGTATTTTTTATGTTGTTATCATGTTCCCCCCCATCCCTTCTGCTCAATAGTGTTATCACGTTGAGCTCCCCTAACCTCTCTTCGTAGGACAAACCCCTCAGCTCCGGGACTAGTCTTGTTGCAAACCTTTGACTTTCTCTAATTTCTCGACTTGTTTGACCAGGTGTGTGTTTCATACCGGTGCTGCATACTCCAATATGGGTCTAACGTACACGGTATACAGTGTCGTGAATGACTACTTTCTTATATGTCGAAATGCTATTTTCAGGTTTTCCAGGCGCACGCATGCTTCAGCAGTTATTTGGTTGATGTGCGCCTCAGGAGATGTGCTCGGTATGATGTTCACCCCATGATCCTTTTCCTTGAATGATTTTTGCAGCCTCTGACCTCTTAGGTTGTACTCCATCTGCAGTTTCCTTTGTCCTTCCCCAGGCTTCATAACTTTGCACTTCCTGCGGTTAAACACCATTTGTCAGACCAGGCTTCTAGCCTGTCCAGATTCCTTTGTAGGCTTACCTGATCCTCTTTATTACGTAGTGTATTTATTACGTATTGTATTTATTACGTAGTGTATTTATTACGTTGTGTATTGGTGAATGTTTTATAAAAAAAAAGCTCCATATGTAATGTCATTTTTCGTGATTAGTTCGGAAACTGGACGCGTATTATTCGTGTTCAGTCAGAGTGACCAGGAGAGGAGAGTGAGGTGTCTGTGTGGCAGTACGTTGAGCGCAGCACCTGCACTGCACCAGGTGTCTGTGCGGCAGTACGTTGAGCGCAGCACCTGCACTGCACCAGGTGTCTGTGTGGCAGTACGTTGAGCGCAGCACCTGCACTGCACCAGGTGTCTGTGCGGCAGTACGTTGAGCGCAGCACCTGCACTGCACCAGGTGTCTGTGTGGCAGTACGTTGAGCGCAGCACCTGCACTGCACCAGGTGTCTGTGTGGCAGTACGTTGAGCGCAGCACCTGCACTGCACCAGGTGTCTGTGTGGCAGTACGTTGAGCGCAGCACCTGCACTGCACCAGGTGTCTGTGTGGCAGTACGTTGAGCGCAGCACCTGCACCACAATGTCCTATGACGTCACTGTTTATTTTTAGATGGGATGGTGTTTTTTTGTAAGTTTATACCATAGATTATTTTGTTGTTTAAGCGCTCTCATGTTTACCTGTAAGGTCCTAGTGTGCAGAGGCCTGTTTAGGTTTTAGGAGAGTACTCTTATGGTGTTTTTGCCTGCTGGTAGACAGACCGGCAGCAGGACTGGGGGGGGGGGAGGGGTGTCATTAAGCCTCCCTGTGTATAAATATTTAGTGTGAGTAAAGGAGTATTGGTGTGTGATTTTGGTATGTAGTAGAATATACTGTATTCTGTATATATTAATTTACAATTAATATATTTTTGTATAGGTGATTTTTTGTGACCTTCCTCATAATACATTGACCATTTAAATTTATGCTTCATAATTTGTATGAAGTTAAAAGCTGGCCCTAGAGTGGTTTCTATTTTAAATAACATAACTGCCCCTAGACTAGGCAGGTTGTTTTACCCTTTAGTAACCAGAACTTTTATTTACGTTATGCAGTCAAAAGTCGTAACACTCGTCTACTTGTATTCCTCATTAGTTTCACTTCGTCTGCAAACAGGGACACCTCTAACTCATGTCATTCACATACACAAGAAACAGCACCAGACCTAGGACTGACCCTTGTGGAACCCCACTCGACACAAGCACCCTCTATAACACCTCGTCTCGTACCGACACACGTTGTTTCCTTCCTGTCAGGTATTCCCTGAACCACTGCAGAACTTTCCCAAGAAGATACAGTACAGTCTACCCATCCCACTCTCTCCTGTCTTACTTCTGTTATCTTGTCATAGAACTCCAATAGGTTTCTGCTCTTCGGCTCAACTCCATGTTTTCCTGGTCCTTTGCCTTGTACACTTTTTCCATACTCCAGCACACTTGGATTTGGCGTCTACACAACTCCTGGTAAACTATGTGCTCACTCTGGTCTTCCCGTTGTTTCTGTTGCAATGTGGTGCGAACTTCTCCACTTCCTCCCAAAACTCTGTGGTCAAAGGATCCATCATTTCGTTTACTGTCTTTTACTCTAGCTCGCTTACCTACTGAACCTCATTTAGGAATTGCCTTATACTTGTGTACTCCACTTTTTGGAAGTTTGGCTTCTCCTTTCCATCTCGTGCCGTTTCACTCTCCATTGTTAACTCTACTGTGTATTCGAAACTCGAGACCACGTGATCACTAGTGCCTAGGGGCATTTCATGTGTGATATCCCCTATGTCTGAACTGCTTAAGGTGAATACGAGGTCTAACCTTGCTGGGTCATCTTCTGCGTGTGTGGATGTGTGTGTGTGTGCGTACTCACCTATTTGTGGTTGCAGGGGCGTGTGTACTCACCTAGTTGTGGTTGCAGGGGTCGAGTCACAGCTCCTGGCCCCGCCTCTTCACTGGTTGCTACTAAGTCACTCTTCCTGCTCCATGAGCTTTATCACACTCTTCGTAAAGCTATGTATGGATCCTGCCTCCACTACATCACTTCATAGACTATTCCACTTCCTGACAACTCTGTGACTGAAGAAATTCTCCCTAACATCCCTGTGGTTCATATGGGTCTTAAACTTCCAATTGTAACCCCTTCTTGCTGTGTCCCATCTCTGGAACATCCACTGTCCACCTAGTCAATTCCTCTTAGTATTTTATATGCTTCGAAAAATTCCTTGTATAAATTACTAAGAACAGGTGAAAGAGGATTTCCCATTGCCATACCAAACTTCTGAGTGTAAAACTCATCATTAAATACATATTTAGCATCAACAATACAAAGTTTAATACATTTAAGGATAATAGGAACTGGCAATGGTAAATCGTAATTACCAAGTTCTTCAGATAAGAAACTTAGCAAATCATCAACTGGAACTTTTGTAAACACGGAAGTAACATCAAAACTAACCATATTGAAATCATTTAAATCCTTAAACTTATTAAACTTTGAATTGTTGATGCAAGATTTGTATTTAATGATGAGTTTTACACTCAGAAGTTTGGTATGGCAATGGGAAATCCTCTTTCACCTGTTCTTAGAAATTTATACATGGAATTTTTTCGAAACAAGATTGCTTAACACAATCCTTCTTAATAGATCTAAGTGGTATAGATATGTTGATGATATTTTGTGCCTTATGCCTAAGGATGTAGACATAAACCATTTCCTTGTTAAATTAAATAGCTTAACTTATTCTATAAATTTTACTGTTGAGTTCGAAGTAAATAACTCATTGCCTTTCCTAGATGTTTTAATTATTAAGGGTAACAATGATTTTAGATTTTAAATTTACAGAAAACCTACAAATAATTGTTCCTATGTACACTATAATTCTTCACATCAAGATAGAGTTAAAGTGTCGGTTTTCTCTTCAATGTTTTTGAGAGCTTTACGTATTTGTAGTCCAGAGTTCATAGATGAGGAAATTTCTAAAAATTATGAAATAGCTAATGATTTAAAATACCCTAGAAACGTAATTGATAAATCATTTTAAATAGCTAGAAATACTTTTTACAGTCCAAAAAGGGACAACCAACCTTATTCAACCAAAAATATGTTGGTTCACCCTTATCATGAAAACTTGGTTGATATGCCTTCCTTTCTTAAGAATTTTAATATCAAAGTTGCTTAGATTTAAAAATCTTGATACAGTAAAAAAACTTTTGATAAAAAATTACCCACAAAATGCTGACGGATGTGTCTATAAGATTCATTGTAAAATGTGCGATAAAGTTTATTACGGTCAAACTGGTAAAAATCTTGAACTATGATTAAAACAACATAAATATAGCATTAGAACTAGACAAGATTCTAATGCTCTATTTATTCATGTGAGAGATTTTAACCATCCAATTGATTTTCAAAAGGCTGAGAAAGTTGTATCAAGCAATATAATAGAATCATGTTTTATAAAAAGCAGTTATGAAAATAATATGAATATTTCTTTTGGTTTATATAAATTGGATTCATTTATAATTAATAAAATTTGGGAAGAATATAATGATACATTAGATAAATCTTAATTCTTGGGTAGAGTTTCAGGTGCGCTTCACAAAGTCGGGTGCCGTCACGCTACTGTGAGGTGCGGTCTTTGTTATGATGTGATTGTGAGGTGTAGTCTTGCCCCTTTATAAGCCTTCTTGTTGATGTTTTTTGCTTTATAGTTCCTTGATAATGTGAGTAATCACAAAAGCGCTTTGAATTTCTCTATTTTTTCATAGTGGTTATTTTGCATATATATATATATATATATATATATATATATATATATAATATATATATATATATATATATATATAAGTGGACTAGTCAAGGAGACTGTCCCCGAACGCTTAAGAGGTGCTTGGTGTAGGAGCTCAAGACTCCAGGTTCATTGAAGCTGCCGTGCGGTGGGACATCCTTGCAGACTCCTCCAGTAGACCAGCTCCTCCCAAAGAGCACAAACAGTCCCACTGGGACAAACCGATCATGGAAAAAATCGCCAACACAGTGCTCACCAACGCTTCAGGAAAGGACAAAGCTCGTCTCCTAGCGGTGAAGGCACCACACTCAGGAGATTTCGTTTTAGCTGTTCCCATTTCCTCTCTGGGGACTCGACTCGACCCACAGGCCATTCGGATTGGTGTTGCTCTTCGCCTAGCCGCCCCCATACTCACCGAACATAGGTGTATTTGAGGCAGGGCGACAGCCGATCAATTCGGACTTCATGGTCTCGTGTGTCACACATCAGAAGGGAAGTATGCTAGACATGAGAAGGTCAACGACATCATAAAGAGAAGCCTCTCCACGGCCCGTTGCCCAGCTCAACGAGAACCCCAAGTGCAGAGGTCTGATGGAAGTCAAAAGCGTCCTGATGGAGCCACTATGCTACCCTGGAAGGATGGTAAGCAGATTGCTTGGGACTACACCTGTGCTGCCACAATGGCAGACACCTACTTGCCATACTCCGCAGCCGAAGGGGGTGGAGCTGATAGCCACAGGGAGACCCAGAAGACTCGCAAATATGAAGGCCTTCCCCCTTGCTATAACTTCATCCCAATAGGGTCGGAGACCCTTGGAGCGTGGGGCAAGTGTGCTCTAAAGTTCCTCAAAGAGCTGGGTGAGAAACTCATCATAGAAACCAGGGACCACAGGGCGACCAGCTTCCTCTTTCAGAGACTCAGTGTGGTGATCCAGAGGGGAAATGCCTGCAGCGTTCTGGGAACGCGGCCCACTGCCGTGGAGCTGGACGAAGTATTTGACATGTAGCTCTGAGTTGTTATCTATGTTGTTTTACTCCCTATTGTATTCTTGTCAATATATTTTGAAATAAAGTTTATATATAAAAGATGGGGTGGTAGGGGAAGTGGAATATTCAAATGGCTTTAGAAAGAAATCTAAATATCTTCCTTGAAGCCTTTTTATCCACTTCTCCGAGGCAATGGGTCCCACAATTTATACCAGAGGTGGACTCCATCCTATATGTATATATATATATATATATATATATATATATATATATATATATATATATATATATATATATATATATATATATATATATATATATATATATATATATATATATATATATATAATATATATATATATATATATATATATATATATATATATATATATATATATATATATATATATATATATATTATATGCATACATATATATATATGTATATATATATATATATATATATATATATATATATATATATATATATATATATATATATATATATATATATATATATATATATATATATATATATATATATATATATATAGCATGAAGTCAAACCATGGGTTATGGAAATATTCAGCGGAAGATTTCCATCCCCATGGCTTGTCATGCATTGTTAAAGTCGCCTGTCTACTTGTATATTGCATAGAAATGTATATTTCTCATTCGAGGAAAATACATTCCCCTGAACGAATTTGCTTGGACTTCCTCCTCTTTTCTGCAGCATTGCAAGCTCCTGATGATGTGTTGATTGCAACACGAAAGGCTTGGAGCTATCATTTACCTCTCCCCCGCGGTTATTGTAATTTTTCTAACTTTAGTTTTTTTGTTATAAGTTTGTGGCCGGTAAGTGTGGGTGTCTGTGTATGTTTGTTATTATGAGTTTCATTGTGTGTATGTAAGCAATGAGAAATATTTAAAATGCGCTCAACATATATAAATGTGGGAGAGACGATGCCAGGAAAACCGTAAGAGGGAGGAAAGTGCTTTATCGAATAAATAATGAAAATGTGCAAGAGAATCTGTAATAAACGTCAGACACAGGGAAAAACGTGAAGAAATTAATATGGTGCAGGAGAGTTACCTGTCAAGACTGTGCAATGGTGATGCATATGGGGAGAGGGAGAAAGAGAGAGAGACAGACAGACAGACAGACAATCAGACAAAGAGAGAGGCACACACACACACACAGAAACATACATGTACAGACGTAGACAGATAGACACAGACACATTGATAGACAAACTGACGTAGAGAAAAAATTCATGAGAGTCCATGAGGAAAGCAAATAGCACAAGACTTAAGAGTACACACTGTCTTGACTGGGGACTTTTAGCTATTATCTAGATGATTTTCGCCAGGATATTAAAATAGCTTTTCTTCCTGCCTCCAACCACAGCAGCCATGAAATATTATATAAAACAGACCATAATGTACTGGAGAAAGGGGATGTAATTTACTGTTATTAACTGGCAGTCATTGACTGTACAGTACCTAGTGCTACTCATATTATTCTACTCCTCAGAGATGTGTGTACCAATATTTCTGCTTCCAGACATTGTACCGCAAGGGAACTCGTACCACTGAATATCTTAAGCAGGTATGACGCAGACATCAGGATATCGCTGATCACTGCATGAACAACACTTATGCTCGTAGAATAATATTTGCCAAGTGATCGTTCAGTCGTTTCTTAAAAAAACAGAATCGATTTGAAGCCCAAACGTTTTCCGGGGAAACTCCTCTGGCGATTCACAACTCTAAAAAAAAGGCTTATACCCACATTTATGTTAAGCCTCATAACACAAAGTTTCATATCATTGTCTAGTGTCATTTTTCATTACGCGCCTCAAAAATATCATTATACTTTAGTATATGGAACTAGTTTATTTCCATTCTATTAGGTGCCCTGGAGTTATCCATTTTCTGTGAGAGAATACGTTGAGTGATTTAAGTCTTAACTAATATTATTTGTTCCTTAATCATGGAGTGAGCTTTGTTGATCTTCCCTGTTATTATGAAGGTCACTGCATTGTTGTAAAATAAAATGTGTATTGAAAACGCTCCAACATAAAACGGACGTGTACTGGACCTGGACCAGGGTTGCGAGATTGGCCATTTCATGGCCAAATTTGTGAAATGTGGCCATTTTTTTTAACTCTATTGCCATGAAAAAATCAGTTTGGCCATTTTTGCAAATGTGTCCACTAATTTGGCCAGTTTTACAAATATTTCAAATCATATGCATTATTTACTTAGTTTAATATTGTTATCGCATTGTAAGAGTAGCTGCTGGAGGTCATGATACAAGGTATAAAACAACGTTGATAAAATACATGTTACAAGATAGCATGAATTATTTTTACTTTGTATTTGCTACTAACATTGTTAAAGAGTTGGAAAGGATTAATGTTTTGTTCCAGTAAACCTGTGTTGATCCTTACGATGTTGACTAAGAACTGCGCACACAGTCTTCATCACAGGCTGTACAACCAAGATGGAATATGCAAAATAGTAGAAAATGTAGACTTTGGAATTAAATTTGATCAAAAAATTATGACGTACTTGATCAGCTTTAGCACTTGTCCTGGAACATGAAAATAATAAAGTAAAGTCTGTGAAGTTTAGATGCCAAGCCAAGCTTTAAGAATGATTAAATCAAGTGAACAAGCGGCTCCCTGACTCACCTCATATATTTAAAGGTCTGTCACTTTTAAATCCTACTGTTATTCTAAGCCAAATAGAAAAATAAAAATGTTCTGATCTGCCATTTTTCCACCTAATAGACGATGTTGATGTAGTCGAAGACCAATACAGAAAAATTAGTCTTGTTTCCTAGAATGAAGAAGAAAACTTCAAACAAGATGGAATCCCTAAGGCAGCTTTAGAATTTGGGCAGCAATTTCCAAACAATAATTTTAAAGAACTGTCGAATTATGCCCTAACATGTCTTATCATGCCAGCAAGTAACGCAATACTTAAACGACTTTTTTCTTATGTAACATCTATCAAAACTAAACCCAGAAACAAGATGCAAATTAAACTGCAGGATTCAATTGTAAGAATCCGTTCATTCTTAAGTGATAACAATATGTGCTGCTAAAACTTTAAAGGTACTCAAGAAATGCTACAAAGGCACAACAGCAAGACCCTTCACGACTCGACTGCAGAAAAAGAACAAGATATTCAATATCTTGAGGAAGTGATGTTAATTTAACAGCTGCGTTTCACTGTAAGTATTTTAAGGTTAATTGAAAGTATTGTTGATGATATGTAATCGAATATATTGGCATAATTTATGCACACTTAATTGTTGATATGTTAATTCACACAATTCAATCATTTTACATGTTTGGCCATATTTTTGGCCTAACACTTTTCCAAAGTGGCCATTTTTGGCCATATTTTCTTTAAATTTTGGCCATAAGCTGTTGTGTTCATGTGGCAACCCTGACTTGAACAGAGTGACCAGGAGAGAGAGAGGAGAGGTGTTTGTGTCAATACAGGGAGAAGAGTGGATGGAGAAGCCTGGTATTTGGTTAAGTATGGGGGTGGTATTCTGGGTAAGTTTTAGACCATAGGTTGTTTAGTGTTTTTGTTTGTACTCTCACGATAGTACCTGTAAGGCCGTATTACGTGGAGGGGCCTGTTTAAGTTTTGGAGAGTACAGATAATAGAGTTTTTTTTTTTGCTTGCAGGCTAAAAGGCCGGCAGAAGGGCGGGGTCGTGGAGCCCCACTGTTCTCATATGGCATAACAAACAGCTTGTGTCCGTGTATTAGTGGATGTGAAGTACGCTGAAGGCAAGTTTTGTATATATTTAAGATGTACTGGTGTTTGGTATTTTTTTGTAATAGTGTTGTGTCTAGTAAATAGTCTAACTTAATAATATATTATATTTTTGTATCTGTTAGTCTATGTTCCCTTCTTGATAATAAATATACTGTGAATTTATTTATCCTTCCGAAGAGAGGATTGACCATCTAGTTAAAGATTTTTATGAAGAAACAAGCTTGGCCCTAGATTGGTATATTTTAATATTAAAATGGCTAGAGAAAAACACTACAATATAGTGAGTGAACTCTGTGGCCAGTGAGGCAAACTAAAAGTCCTTGTTAAAGATCTTTACACTTTGCGAACATTATCAGAAAAAAAGTGATGTTGAATACAAATAAGATTTTGTTGATTCCTGAGAAAGGTGAGCAAATACTTGGCATGTTTTTAAGAAACTGATCCCTCGACCTTTTCTTATGAAACATGTTAAGTAAAACTCTTGCTAAATGTCAGTTTGTTATCAAGCAGTTATGATGCAATATACAAACTATATGAGTTTGTGTCTGAAAATTATCGAGATATAAACAAAGGAAGTTGTTTTGAAATGTTCCACCAGAGAAGCAGTCACTGTCAAGGTAGACTGTACCAGTGTTGTTTCCACCAGTGAAGCAGACACTGTCAGGGTAGACTGTACCAGTGTTGTTTCCACCAGAGAAGCAGACACTGTCAGGGTAGACTGTACAAGTGTTGTTTCCACCAGTGAAGTAGACACTGTCAAGGTAGACTGTACCAGTGATGTTTCCACCAGGGAAGCAGACACTGTCAAGGTAGACTGTACCAGTGTTGTTTCCACCAGTGAAGCAGACACTGTCAGGGTAGACTGTACCAGTGTTGTTTCCACCAGAGAAGCAGACACTGTCAGGGTAGACTGTACCAGTGTTGTTTCCACCAGTGAAGCAGACACTGTCAGGGTAGACTGTACCAGTGTTGTTTCCACCAGTGAAGCAGTCACTATCAAGGTAGACTGTACCAGTGTTGTTTCCACCAGCGAAGCAGTCACTGTCAAGGTAGACCGTGTACCAGTGTTGTTTCCACCAGAGAAGCAGTCACTGTCAAGGTAGACCGTGTACCAGTGTTGTTTCCACCATTGAAGCAGTCACTGTCAAGGTAGACCGTGTACCAGTGTTGTTTCAACCAGAGAAGCAGTCACTGTCAAGGTAGACCGTGTACCAGTGTTGTTTCCACCAGTGAAGCAGTCACTGTCAAGGTAGACTGTGTACCAGTGTTGTTTCCACCAGAGAAGCAGTCACTGTCAAGGTAGACCGTGTACCAGTGTTGTTTCCACCAGTGAAGCAGTCACTGTCAAGGTAGATCGTGTACCAGTGTTGTTTCCACCAGTGAAGCAGTCACTGTCAAGGTAGATCGTGTACCAATGTTGTTTCCACCAGTGAAGCACTCACTGTCAAGGTAGACTGTACCAGTGTTGTTTCCACCAGAGAAGCAGTCACTGTCAAGGTAGACTGTACCAGTATTGTTTCCACCAGAGAAGCAGTCACTGTCAAGGAAGACCGTGTACCAGTGTTGTTTCCACCAGTGAAGCAGTCACTGTCAAGGTAGACCGTGTACCAGTGTTGTTTCCACCAGTGAAGCAGTCACTGTCAAGGTAGACTGTGTACCAGTGTTGTTTCCACCAGAGAAGCAGTCACTGTCAAGGTAGACCGTGTACCAGTGTTGTTTCCACCAGCGAAGCAGTCACTGTCAAGGTAGACCGTGTACCAGTGTTGTTTCCAACAGAGAAGCAGTCACTGTCAAGGTAGACCGTGTACCAGTGTTGTTTCCACCATTGAAGCAGTCACTGTCAAGGTAGACCGTGTACCAGTGTTGTTTCCACCAGAGAAGCAGTCACTGTCAAGGTAGACCGTGTACCAGTGTTGTTTCCACCAGTGAAGCAGTCACTGTCAAGGTAGACTGTGTACCAGTGTTGTTTCCACCAGTGAAGCAGTCACTGTCAAGGTAGACTGTGTACCAGTGTTGTTTCCACCAGCGAAGCAGTCACTGTCAAGGTAGACCGTGTACCAGTGTTGTTTCCACCAGAGAAGCAGTCACTGTCAAGGTAGACCGTGTACCAGTGTTGTTTCCACCAGTGAAGCAGTCACTGTCAAGGTAGACTGTGTACCAGTGTTGTTTCCACCAGTGAAGCAGTCACTGTCAAGGTAGACCGTGTACCAGTGTTGTTTCCACCAGTGAAGCAGTCACTGTCAAGGTAGATCGTGTACCAATGTTGTTTCCACCAGTGAAGCACTCACTGTCAAGGTAGACTGTACCAGTGTTGTTTCCACCAGAGAAGCAGTCACTGTCAAGGTAGACTGTACCAGTGTTGTTTCCACCAGAGAAGCAGTCACTGTCAAGGTAGACCGTGTACCAGTGTTGTTTCCACCAGTGAAGCAGTCACTGTCAAGGTAGACTGTGTACCAGTGTTGTTTCCACCAGAGAAGCAGTCACTGTCAAGGTAGACCGTGTACCAGTTTTGTTTCATGCAATGTTTCTGTCATGAAGATGATTTTACAGGTCAGTACAGATGAAAATCGCTTAGTTATTTTTATTGACAGTGGGGAAAATGTTACTCTGAAACCTATCTGAGTTATGTTGAAATAATAATGCAAACGACTCTACTGATAATGAATGAACGTTCAATACTGAACCTGATGGTTGCTAAGACATTGAACAGTTTAATACTCACTCACTGCCACTAAATAAGCTGCCAGAATTAAAATTTTCATAAACACTATTTACTGATTAGGCCTACAGAGGATACTATATCAAAATTTGCCCTGTAATCTACCTCATGGGTGGTGTAGACAAGGGTACTATTAGACGAAAAAGAGTAATAGAATGTAGCTACAAGTTTGTGGCAATAATATGTTCACTTTCCAGGAACTATTAAGTAAACCTAACATTTATAAACACTCTTGAGCAGATACTTGCCTTCCTTCCTTTGTTATTATGTGGTATCTTCCCAAAGTAAAGTTGTTTACATATAACATGAAAACCCGCCATCGACTGCCATTTTTCAGGATCGTAGTGGAAGCTTTTGTTTTTGCATCATTAAGATGTAATTTTTTTCAGGAAAACATGCCATGGCCACGGCCATGGCAGCCGGAGATTCGTCTGTAAAAACATGCATTTCTGGGCACAGTGGTGCCTATGCTAACCTTCCTATGGTGTAGAAATATACCTAGTTGGATGAATCTTATTGAAGCTAGCTGGCCCAGTGGCTTACGCGACGGTATGGAGTTTTGAGACTCTATGACCGCGGGTTCTAACCCCACCCGTATTATGGTTGGTTCGCAATCGTGTCATTACGATTTCGTGATTCATGAAAACATTCCAAGTGATCCTGCCAGATATTAGTTCACTACAAATTCGCTTAAAAAACTTCCCTTTCCCAGATTATTTGATTAATAAAATGATCAAATTGGCACTTGCAATGCAGAGTAAAAATACCAGTCATCCATTGAACAAAATGTACCCATTATACAGTGGACCCTCGGTTTTCGTTGAAAATTCATTCCAGAATGCTGTTTGAGTGGCATTACCGAACGAATTTATTCTCATAAGAACAAATGTAAATTAGATTAGTCGTTCCAGACCCCCAAAAATACACTTACTAAAGCTCCTACAAAAATACGTTTACATAATTGTTCGAGTTTGGAGGTGAACGAAAACCGAGGGTCCACTGTAATTGTGAACGCTATCAGAAGATTCATTCTCGAGTTTTTATACTGGAACAGATTATCCACATTTTTTAATTACGTTATTTAATTAGCAAACTATAATGAATATTTTTTCCTTCAGTGTTGTTAATTTAAAGTTGTTTATATAGAACCACTTCAATTTACTGCACGGAAAAAGGCCTATACTATTTTATAACCAAAAAAAGTGCAAACTCACACCTGCACAGTCTGATAACAATTCAAACCTTCCTGTAAGTAAGACACGTAGAACTGAAAGTTTGAAGATGATCGAAAGAAGCATTTTTGTGTTATCACAAGGACACCAAAATATTATTTTAATTTATAAAATAGGCAGAATGGCACCAAGAGAGCACAGTGATAAAGATACACTAGTGTTGGAAGTTTGAACCCGATAAGAAAGCTAGTTCTCAAGTTATCACATAGATACCTTGGAGGAAGAAAAACTTCCGACAGCCACTTATTCCCATCATAAGTTTTAATTATAAACATGATTAAGAAGGAGCTAAATCAAGCTCCATCTTAAACAGTCTTTCCTCAGACTGTTCTTAACCTGCAATTATAACCTACAAGCCGCCACCATAATATATTACCTATAATTATATTGTATCGTCAGTAATGGAAAAACTTAACCTTGTTTTTTTTTATGGTAAAATTTGTGTTGAAAGAGAAATGAGGCATCGACCAGTTTGTGCTTAACGAGCTTTTGTGTCGTTGCTCTCTAGCACTTAACTCTCCCCAGGTGACTTGATAAAGCTCATTGTGAGGGCGAAAAGTTGTCAATAAGCGATCGTATTATAGTGCATTTGTGCGTTTTTTCCATCCCTCTGTATTGAACTGATACAACCACTAGTTGGCGAAACGATTTCATATAGAGATTCCCAGGTGTTGCGTGTGTCTAATTTTTCCTCTTATCGATAACGTTATACAATATTCTTATAACAGTTGTTAGAGTGTTGAGTTACTTGACCTCCTGCATTGCTCCTATGTCATTTCTGAACAACAAACACCATTACTAGTTTTACCAATTCTTTGGCTACTACTACACTTTCCACTAATACTTCTACCACTAGTAATACTACTGCTACTATAGCCTCGTTACTACTACTACTACTACGTTTCTGGCTCTTCGGCTCGATTCCCAGTTATCCCGAGTGCTTTGCTTTCTGTGTTTTGCCATGCTCTAGCACATTAACTTTGGCCTCTCTACACCTCTGGGAAAACACTGGGCTCACTATATCCTCATTGTTTCTTTTGCACCTGGGTGCGAATTTCTCCTCTGCCTTTCTGCACTTTCCGACCACATACTCCATCTTCTACTTTCGTTGATGATACTGTTATTATTGCTACTTCTACTACTATTATTATTACTGCTGCTGTCCCTAATTCTACTGCTACTGTTACTATAACCCCTCCCTCTTTCTTAATTGTGTACTGATCTTCTATATTTTTTTTACTTTCTCACTAATGACTTGACATGCACCAAGGAAGGACCAAAATGTCGTCATGAACTTTCACTCCTAAATATGGCCTTCTTAAAATTGTTCCAGCCACGGTATTGCATTTTTTATTCTCCGTGGACCTCGCAGGTAAGCATCTCATTCTTTATAATCTCCTTGATTTTCTTTTAGTCCTCTTTCATTCTTAAGAAGCAGCTCTTATTGCTTCCAGCTGTCATGAAAACCAGTTACATTTTCTCCGTTGCTGTATTATCGTTAAAATCCCCCTCCCCCTTCTTTCTCCCATTTCCTGAGATTCTACACCTTTTGGACTCCTTCACCCACCATCAACTTCTATGTACTCAATTCTCTTTCTCTCTCCAATGACCTCACTACAATAGCTCTCATTTCTGTTCGCCTTATTTTGGATCTACTCTATGCTATATTACAGAGCTACCCCATCTCCTCTCTGAGAACCCTTGGTCCTAATTCTCCATCACTGACTGTGTAACTAATCTTTCTTCTGCCACATCTCAACATCAAACTGAAATTCTAGATTCTGTTTTTTTCTTTTGTGGTTCACATGGGATTCATTCGGAAGACTTCAACAAAATAAGAAATTTGAACTTGAAAAAAAAAATGAGATTAGTTCTGGGCTTACCACAGCCACGTACGTCCTCGCACCATGAAACATGCCCAGTGCTACTGGGTACATGATATTTGTAGGACTGATGGCTCAGTAGTTCGAGAGTAGTAAATTTTGACTTGCTTCTCATGAGGCTGGCTAAAATAATATGGGTACGATCCCCTCCCTGGCCAGCCGTACTTTGTTAATTACTTAAAAACTACTTCAGTTTTTTTTAACACGATGGCCGTCTCCGCCGAGAAAGGGTGACCTAAAAATGATAGAAACACTTTCACCATCATTCACACATAATCACTGTCTTTGCAGAGGCACGCAGATATGACAGTTCAGATGTCACTCCAAACAGCAAATATCCCAAACCCTTCCTTTAAAGTGCAGGCATTGTACTGCTCACCTTCAAGACTCAAGTCCGGCTAACCCGTTTCCCTGAATCCCTTTACAAAATATAATCCTGCTCACACTCCAACAGCTCGTTAAGTCACAAAACCATTCGTCTCCATTCACTCCTATTTAACACGTTCTTGTTGTTTGCCTGCTGTATGTCCAATCCCTTTGCACACATAACCTCTTTTCCCCTCCTCCCTCCATCCTATCCAACGGCGACCCCAACCCTGCTTCGTCTCTGGTGTAAATAGGAGGATTCATGATCTGAAAGTATAAAATTGCTAATACGGCTTTAAAGATTCAGTGCAAGTACAAATATACAGTCATATTTTTCGACAGGTTCATTTTATATATTTCGCAGCTACTGAGAGCTGAGACAAAAAACATGTAGATACGTTGAATGGACTTCATAGTTTGCGAGGTAATTCTCCTGTATAACTGCTTTAGGAACTTGGATGTGCTCTCTCTCACTATGAGGTGAGTGAGGGATCTCTGAACGTATGAGGTGAGTGAGGGATCTCTGAACGTATGAGGTGAGTGAGGTGTCTCTGAACCTATGAGGTGAGTGAGGTGTCTCTGAACCTATGAGGTGAGTGAAGGGTCTCTGAACCTATGAGGTGAGTGAGGTGTCTCTGAACCTATGAGGTGAGTGAGGTGTCTCTGAACCAATGAGGTGAGTGAGGGGCCTCTGAATCTATGAGGTGAGTGAGGGGCCTCTGAACCTATGAGGTGAGTGAGGGGTCTCTGAACCTATGAGGTGAGTGAGGGTCTCTGAACCTATGAGGTGAGTGAGGGGCCTCTGAACCTATGAGGTGAGTGAGGGGTCTCTGAACCTATGAGGTGAGGGAGGGGCCTCTGAACCTATGAGGTGAGTGAGGTGTCTCTGAACCTATGAGGTGAGTGAAGGGTCTCTGAACCTATGAGGTGAGTGAGGGGTCTCTGAACCTATGAGGTGAGTGAGGGGTCTCTGAACCTATGAGGTGAGTGAGGGGTATCTGAACCTATGAGGTGAGTGAGGGGTCTCTGAAAATATGAGGTGAGTGAGGGGTCTCTGAAAATATGGGGTGAGTGAGGGGTCTCTGAACCTATGAGGTGAGTGAGGGATCTCTGAACCTATGAGGTGAGTGAGGTGTCTCTGAACCTATGAGGTGAGTGAAGGGTCTTTGAGCCTATGAGGTGAGGGAGGGGTCTCTGAACCTGAGGTGAGTGAGGGGTATCTGAACCTATGAGGTGAGTGAGGGGTCTCTGAACCTATGAGGTGAGTGAGGGGTCTCTTAACCTATGAAGTGAGTGAGGGGTCTCTGAACCTAGGAGGTGAGTGAGGGGTCTCTGAACCTATGAGGTGAGTGAGGGGCCTCTGAACCTATGAGGTGAGTGAGGGGTCTCTTAACCTATGAGGTGAGTGAGGGGTCTCTGAATCTATGAGGTGAGTGAGGGGTCTCTGAACCTATGAGGTGAGTGAGGGGCCTCTGAACCTATGAGGTGAGTTAGGGGTCTCTTATCCTATGAGGTGAGTGAGGGGCCTCTGAACCTTTGAGGTAAGTGAGGGCTCTCGGAACCAATGAGGTGAGTGAGGGGCCTCTGAACCTATGAGGTGAGTGAGGGGCCTCTGAACCTATGAGGTGAGTGAGGGGTCTCTGAACCTATGAGGTGAGTGAGGGGTCTCTGAACCTATGAGGTGAGTGAGGGGTCTCTTAACCTATGAGGTGAGTGAGGGGTCTCTGAATCTATGAGGTGAGTGAGGGGTCTCTGAACCTATGAGGTGAGTGAGGGGCCTCTGAACCTATGAGGTGAGTTAGGGGTCTCTTATCCTATGAGGTGAGTGAGGGGCCTCTGAACCTTTGAGGTAAGTGAGGGCTCTCGGAACCAATGAGGTGAGTGAGGGGCCTCTGAACCTATGAGGTGAGTGAGGGGCCTCTGAACCTATGAGGTGAGTGAGGGGTCTCTGAACCTATGAGGTGAGTGAGGGGTCTCTGAACCTATGAGGTGATTGAGGGGTCTCTGAAACTATGAGGTGAGTGAGGGCCCTCTGCACCTATGAGGTGAGTGAGGGGTCTCTGAACCTATGAGGTGAGTGAGTGGTCTCTGAAACTATGAGGTGAGTGAGGGGCCTCTGAACTTATGAGGTGAGTGAGGGGCCTCTGAACCTATGAGGTGAGTGAGGGGCCTCTGAACCTATGACATGAGTGAGGGGTCTCTGAACCTATGAGGTGATTGAGGGGTCTCTGAACCTATGAGGTGAGGGAGGGTCCTCTGAACCTATGAGAAAGAACATTACATGTTTAGCAAGCAAGTTCACTGTATTTTCTAGACTTCTGGTGATCCCTTGAAACAGGAAGTGGCTTCCCTCATCGCCTGTAAATTTGGAGATACGTGTCAGCTACTGTAGAGGCGTATGTGTAGTCCTTGACCACCTGCTTTCCATCTGTCCTGCCTAGGAAGGTAATTCCATCTGGATGGTTTTGGGAATTTTCAGATCTGATAACTGAGACACTTGTGCAACATTTGGGAATCTTTATTCCTAAATTTTGCAGAATAAAGATTCACAAATCTTGCACAAGTGTCTTATTTGCCAACTTGTCGGTTTTCTACAAAATTTATACAGATCATCAGATCTGTATAGTGTCGGTGGGATGCTTTTCACTGGTCCTCCGGCTGATGGAAAGTTTCAATTGACTATGATAGTCTCATGTCTTGCCATCTTGCACTGCACTCTACTGTAAACAAGATCATGGTACTCGAATTTGTGTGCCAGTCCACAGTCGCAGACACTCCCGTGCACGATGGAAAAAGTGGCAGAAAGGATAAGAGCAACATCGACACAAATAATATTCTAATAAAAATAGTAATCTATATTTTTAAAAGCACAATCTTGTTCCCCAGACTGTGACAAACAACAGTCGTCTAACAACCTGGTACCTACTTACTGCTAAGTGAACAGGGGCAGCAGGTGAAAGGAAACATGCCCAGCATTCCATTAGCGACGGGATCGATATCCGCATCCTCGGTGAGTGAGCTAAAGACACTATTAACCAAGCCACGAGCAACCACAGTAGTCTCAGGTGTTAACCCCAATAAAACCTCTTCAGTAACACGGACATTTCCATCGCCATTGTTGCCAGTATATTACTGGCATCAAAAATAGAAAACATTTAAAAAAGTTTACTTTTTTACGTATTTCAATACAGTTAAAAAAAATGATCAGTTTGTATTTAGCAAAATAAGGTGAAAGACAAAATGCACAAATTTAGCTGCACACAAAATAAATAGTTTCCTATGCAATGACTAGAGAACGCCTCTTCAGATCAGCTTCAAACCCTAATTTTGCTTGTGGATCTTTATTGGAAGTATTTATGTATTGATTTTGTGCTGTGGGTGCCACTCTGCTAATTCTTTAAAGCATTTTATCAAACTTGATTTCTTTAAAAAATAAATATTTTTTTTATGCAATTGCTGAATTTGAAATGGAATATAAATGAAAAAAGTCAACTGAAAAATCTCGCTTTTAGGGCATTTTTAAGACTGGTGGAGAAAGACTTTCTTATTTTCAGGATATTGGTCTTTTTGGATAATGCGCTTAGAAATAAGCTTCAAACATCTTATTTCTGAAAGAATAAAAGGGTTGAATTGTTTTTGGGATATGTATATCCTAATGTTCCATGTTTTTTGTAGGAAATAGGTTATTAATTTCCATGTGATGATTTGTAAACGCTTTTTCTGATTCGTTTCAAATCTTCTTTACTGATATTTAACTGCATTACTAAACTATGCCGCACTCTGCACTATTCCACTCACTTGTATAGAGGTACATGGTAGGGTCTGGGGTCATGCAACACGGGGATATCTTTCTGGGATCGTGTAGCGACCGTAATCCAACTAGGTATTCTCGTATCAGCTGTGCTGGAAGGAAAAAGAAGCAATTAAGCAGCTGTCTGGCAATATAGTAAATTAGGAGACCATAACTGCCTAATTTCACTCTGTTAATTGCTCGTTAAAGCAGTTCCAGTGAGCTCGTTTACGACTGCGGTTATTGGCGTGGCCTTCAGCAGCTTGTCAAGCTACGACAGACGCTGTGCCAGCCACGGAATCACCTTAGCAACTGTGTGAGGAAGAAATCTTTCTTCTCATTATTAACTACCGAGAGTTATTAACCCAGGATAAGTTAAGGAAGTAAAACAATGTGACTTATTTCCTTTGTATTAATAATAAGACATGTGATTAACTCAACATAGTCCTTGAAGCCAAGCAGTGTGTCTTATTCCCTTGACGAAGAAGGGTTTTCACACCATAAAACTGGGAGCGTTTATTTTCGTTTGGATCTTTTCTGCTCTCTTTGCGGAATGCGACCCACACAAAAGATGACTAACTGCCAACAACATATTTGTTCCCAGGTAAATAGTGTAACTAGATTTGTCCATACTTCTCGGATAACTCACAGATTTAATCAAGGTGTTCTAGACTGTGAGTCACATTCCTTACACTTAGCTACGCGACTGTCAGCACCTATTACCTGCTAGGTGGACAGAAGTAGCAAATGTAAGAGGGCTCCCCTATACGACTTATCTCTCCCGGAGATTGATCCTGGGTATCTTTAATTGTTAGCCGAACGTTCCACCACCGATCTGCTAGTCACACTTCAAAGCTCTGTAACGACGCAGATGGCAACTAAATTTAGGCGTCACATAAAGTCACACAACTGAGTATAATACAAACTCTAATCACACAATAGAGCGGAAAAGTAATGTGAAGGACCTGGGAGTGGTAATGTCTAAGGATCTCACCTTCAAGGGTCATAACAGTGCCACTATCACATCTGCGAGGAAAATGATAGGATGAATAATGAGAACATTCAAGACAAGAGATGCCAAGCCAGTGGTGATCCTTTTTAAATCACTTGTTCTCTCTAGGCTGGAATACTGCTGCACACTAACAGCCGCATTCAAGCCAGGTGAAATCGCAGATATAGAGAATGTACAGAGAACCTTTACTGCACATATCAGTTCCATCAAACACCTTAACTAATGGGAACGCTTGGAAGCACTTGACTTGTACTCACTGAAGCGCAGGCGAGAGAGATACATTATAATCTACACCTGAAAAATCCTAGAGGAACTGGTCCCTAATCTGCACACAGAAATCACTCCCTACGAAAGCAAAAGACTTGGCAGGCGATGCAACATACGCCCAGTGAAAAGTAGGGGCAACATTAGTAGACTAAAAGAAAACACCATAAATGTCAGGAGCCCAAGAATGTTCAACAGCCTCCCACCAGCCATAAGGAAAATTAACAATAGACCTCTGGTTGTCTTCGAGAGGGAGCTGGACAAATACCTAAAGTCAGTACCAGATCAGCCAGGCTGTGGTTCGTACGATGGAATACGTGCGGCAAGCAGTAATAGCCTAGTCGATCAGACCCTGACCCACCAGGAGGCCTGGTCGTGGACTGAGCCGCGGGGGCGTTGATCCCCGGAATACCCTCCAGGTAGACTCCATGTCACAAAATACTTGAATATTTACAATAATTGTGGTTGGAAGTTGGATGAACCTGGATTTTTGGTGCATATTTTTTTCAGCTGAAGGTGATGCCTCTGGGGTAACTAGAATGATAATCCAGCAGGTGCCAGTTTCTCACCCTGGAGGAATCTGGCAAATTCAAGATGGCTGCCAAGGTGATCACCGATCATCCATGGTTTCTTAAAACATGTATGCATATATCAACAGTATTATTATTTTATTCCAATTTACTACTAACAATATTGTTTAGTTAAAGAAAGTCGCCTTATATAGTTGTATGCTGGTAAGAATACTGTGAGGATGATTCCATTCCACTGTTGCAATGCATAGTTATTTGAGTTACTGTCATCTTCCTGTCAGCTTGAACCAGTCTGGCCATTTTCCTCTGACCTCTCTCTTTAAGAAGGCGTTGTCGCCCATGAAACTGCCGCTCACTAGATATTCTGTGTTTTTCACACCATTCTTGTAAACTCGAGAGATTGTCGTGTGAAAATTCCAGAAGATCAGCATATATATATACATATATATAAATATATATATATATATATATATATATATATATATATATATATATATATATATATATATATATATATATATATATATATATATATATATATATATAATATATATATATATATATATATATATATATATATGTATATATATATATATATGATGGGGTCCACCTCTGGTACAAATTGTGGGACCCATAGCCTCGGAGAAGTGGATAAAAAGGCTTCAAGGAAGAATATTTGAATTTCTTCTTGAACCCATTTGAATATTCCACTTCTCCTACCACCCCATCTTTCCATTCTTTTTTATTTTTACCAATAGGTATATTTTATTACATAATATGGTACAAAAGATTTAAGAGATACATTGTTGATATAAAGATGGCATATACAGTACACGAGGTGTGAGAGATACATGATTAGTACATATTGTTACGTGTTAGTCACTGGTTATAATGCGAAAATCTCATCCAGCTCCTCAGAGCTGGGGCGCGTGCCCAAAATACAACAAGCATTACCCCTCTGAACAGCAGCCCTGAGTCGCTGGAACAGAAAACTAGATGCCCGGGGATCCCTAGTTACCCTGTTGAGCCTTTTGCCCAGCTCCTTGAGGAACCTAGATGCAGTCTTTCCCCATGAGCCAAGGGTCTCCGAGCCTATGGGAACAAACATATAATGATGAGCAAGTTCTCCATATTTTCTCGACTTTTGGGACTCCCTGAAGGTGACGGCTGCCCCTCCTTCCTCCCTGGTGTATTGGGGAGAGGTATCAGCCAAGGTAGATGCACATGTGTAGTCCCACACCACCTGCTTGCCGTCTGTCCAGGCTTGAAGGGTGATACCATTTGGACGCTTTTGGCTGCCATCAGATCTGCATAGCTGGGGTGGCTCCCTTACTGCTGGGCATCCTTCTGTTGTGAGGCTCCTCTTGATAATGTTATTAACCTCTTCATAAATTCCAATCTTTCCCTCGGATTTACGACACACAAGACCATGGTACCTGAATCGGTCTGCTGCTTCACTGCCTCAAATACACCTGTGTTCAGCGAGAATAGGGGCGGCAAGTCGAAGGGCAACACCAATGCGGATGGTCTGTGGGTCGAGGCGTGTACCAAGGCTGGAGTTGGGTACAGCCAACAGAAAGTCCTCTGCATGAGGAGTTCTCACTGCAAGGAGGCGGGCTCTATCCTTCCCTGACACACTCTGATGCATTGCTGAGGCTATATTCTCTACTATTGGGCGGGCCATCTCAGTGCGACTGTTTGTAGTTGTTATGGGGAGCAGGCCTGGTTTCAGAGCCCGTTAGATTATCCCTGATCCTGGCTCCGTCGACGAACTTTTGGTCATGGATTCTAATCTTGTCCCTAAGATGTTCAGGGAGAATCGCTGCTACAAGCTCTCTGGATGCAATGCATGAAGACAGGAAAGCAGGTAGAGCAATCTGAGATGACTTGCGGACGCCAATGCCTCCTTGTCTGACTGGGAGTGTAGCTTGGTCCCACTGCCCATCTTCTAGAGTAAGGTTAAGTACTTTAGTAAAGATCTGCCTCAGGATACTGTCATATTCGTGCAGTATAGGGTTATCATATGAAGGAGCACATCTTAAGAAATATGTCAACCTGGCCAGACTCAAGCATTTTGTGAGAATGTACAAGGCATCATGGGTGTCAAGATTGCCTATTCGTTGTTCCATTCTCCTCAATTTTTCCAGTTTCTTCCTGAGAATTGTGTCAATGGCATCGCTTCCCAGAGGTGCTCCAAGCAAGACACTATTTGTAGGGGCAATAACAGTTGCTCCTGGTAGTTTTGATATCACTGCTTCTATCACTTGTTGATTGACTGAGATGATTTCACATTTGGATGGATTCAGGATGAGACCCATTTCCTGTCCCCGTGTCATCACCTGTGTAAGATCATTAAGAAGGGACTCCTTTGTACCTGCTAGTGTGCCATCATCCAGGAACCAGATGTTTAGCTCACTGGTCAGTCTGACTGTGATTTCCCTAACTTCTATACAGAAGAAAAATGGTGCGAGAGGGTCCCCTTGCTGGACACCCTCTGATGATGTGATTTCATGCTCTCCAAACAGGAGCATTGATTCCTTGCTATATCCAGCTGAAACAAAAGGGAAGAGACCTGGGAAATTTTCTTGTACAGCTGCTAATACCACGTCTCTTTTCATATATATATATATATATATATATATATATATATATATATATATATATATATATATATATATATATATATATATATATATATATATATATATATATATATATATATAATAATATATATATATATATATATATATATATATATATATATATATATATATATATATATATATATATATTAAAGAGAGAGAAAAGAGAGAGGCACTAGTTTTTTTTAAGTCTGGGGAAAATTCTTGAAACATTGCTGCTTTCTCTTCTGTGTTTTACACCGCTTTGTAAACAACGCTGGTCCTGGCGTTGACCCCGGCGTTGCCCCCCAGAACAACCCCCATGTGGTGGTGGTAGACAAAAAGCGCGTGTTTTCCGCTTTGCTGGGTGCCCTTATATGTACACACACATGACGTCTCTTCTGACCATTTCTTCTTGATTGTAGCGGAAGTGTGGTAAAAAGGTAAACTAACATCAAGCGATACTGTATTTGGTGATTGTTAAGATGAAGCATGAGTATCGCACCTGTCGTGCTGTGATACCTGTGTACTGTCTGATGGAAAAGAAAAGTTGGTATATGGTGGTCTGTTTCTGGTTATTTTGGTCCATCTTATATGCACTGAGCACTGTAATGTTCTTTAAAATGGAAGTTTTATGTACCACTTGTAACTCTTGCAGGCACAATCAGCAAACGTAATTTGCATGTTACATTTGTCCCCAAACAGAAGAGGGGTCCCCAGAATGGAAAACTATGTTTCTTCAACTTTCCTGTGTCTTTCATTTCGTGCTAGTAAATCGATATCAGCAGTGTCCGTCACTTAAATGTCCCGAAATGCCAGGGTTGCATTGACATAAAACTTTTTGTATTCACTTGTACCAATGCCTGCACGGAACCTGGGCATATGCTTACGTTTTTCCATGCGTTCTACCACTCACGCCTATCATGTTTATACACAAAAAAAAGAGTAAGGGTTTTGTGTACCAGTAATCAGGATAATATATGCCCCTTCCAAAAAAAACGATTCTATCATTTTCTCACCTCACCGGGAATGTCCAATAATTTTTGCTGGTTTTTCCCCTGTCCTTTGATTCCTGTGCACAGGTAAACCTAAAAAGGCCAGTTTCACAATCACAGAACACGCACACCTTGTCCCCAAAAACGTTTCCTCCCCATGGTATATAAAAGGAATAAAAATATTTACACACCGAACTTCTGTTTCAGAAGCATAAAAATACCCCTGATCTTAAATAACATGTCATTCCTGTCGGGCCTCGTCTTTTCAAAGGGTGTTGCTTTACTGGCAGCGGGATAAATTTGTTGATGGAAGGAATCACGGAAGGCCGAGGTATAATTGGGCAGTACGTCGACCATTAGGAGTGAATATTGTGCTTATCACATATAAAAATTATTGTGGCAAAAAAAATCATCTAACCGCAGTTGTGTCCTTCCACTGGCGTAGCCGTGATTGTTCTGAATCCGGTGTGTTTCATGTTGTATGCTGCAAGTATCTGTTGGTTTCCCTCACTATAATTTGCATCAGGGGGTCATCGAAATATAATTCAAAGAATATTCAAGTTTATTGGTGTCATTTACCATGGTACAACTGAAAGTCAAATTGACGACAGACAAATTAATTGGGATTGAGGCACAAAATATGAATCTTCTTTGCAAGTCCCAGATACTGTCTGGTGGTGGTTGCTAGGATATTAGCGGCTGGCTGTGGTGGTTGTGGGTAGAGGAGGTGGCCATGGGACGCCGTTTTGGGGATGAGTGTGGACCATACCTTCCATCCTGGGCTGGCACTGATGTCACTCCTCTATGCCACTTCGCTGCTGCATCAGGCGCCGACATTGCCCACGGCCTACTACCCATTCAAATCGATGCACTATCTTCCTCGCCGTCACTTCCTGTCGTCGGTGCTGGGTAACGGGATGTACTTCGTCCTCGAAATAGCAATGAGCACATTACCAGACCGTGTGCGGGGGCTGTCTATTTCGCTTCAAAAATGAATCTTCATCATCATTAGTACTGGACCGTTCATTGATTGCTGAGAAATCTAAGTCCATATCACTATCATCACCTTACTCACTTCTGTGTCCCCGACCATGGGAGAATATGAGTTTTCTCTTATGACGCAGTCGAGGTGGATCTTTGTTCCAAACGAACCATCTAGAGGTGGATAGTTGGGGTCATCGAGGTATACAGCAATATTTCTGGCATCCTAAGCGCCACTTTCAGTCACTAAAAATTCGAAACTAAAGAACCTATCCACGATTGTATAATCCTCGCTGATGGAGCTGTCTATGGAAATGAAGCCCGTATGTCAATTTTTTTATTAACACATCAGCAGATTCCCACCAGGTAGGGTGGCCCCCAAAAAAACTTTCATCATCATTCACTCCATCACTGTCTTGCCAGAGGCGCACATACACTACAGTTTTAAAACTGCACAAAACCTCCTTTACCTCCTCCAACCTTTCCTAGGCCGACTATCTATCTGTCTTTATTTGT
This sequence comes from Cherax destructor, assembly GCA_009830355.1. NCBI lineage: Eukaryota > Metazoa > Arthropoda > Malacostraca > Decapoda > Parastacidae > Cherax > Cherax destructor. The sequence goes on along the minus strand of WNWK01010209.1, from coordinate 12,403 downwards.
CTATCAGTATTTATAAAGAGTTATTAAATGGAGAGTTAGAGGTATCGGAAGATGGAGAGAATATTTTGAGGATTTGTTAAATGTTGATGAAGACAGGGAAGCTGTGATTTCGTGTGTAGGGCAAGGAGGAATAACATCTTGTAGGTGTGGAAGAGCCAGTTGTGGGTGTAGGGAAGTTCATGAGGCAGTGGGTAGAATGAAAGGGGTAAGGCAGCTGATTGATGGGATAAAGATAGAAATGTTAAGCAGGTGGGGATATAATTTTGGAGTGGTTGGTGCTATTATTTAATAAATGTATGGAAGAGGGTAAGGTACCTAGGGATTGGCAGAGAGCGTGTGTTGTTCCTTTGTATAAAGGCATAGGGGACAAAAGAGAGTGCAAAAATTATAGGGGAATAAGTCTGTTGAGTGTACCTGGTAAAGTGTATGGTAGAGTTATTGAAAGTATTAAGGTAAAACAGAAAGCAGGATAGCAGATGAACAAGGGGGCTTTAGGAAAGGTAGGGGTGTGTAGACCAAGTGTCTTACAGTGAAACATATAGGTGAACAGTATTTGGATAAGGGTAAAGATGTTTTTGTGGCATTTATGGATTTGGAAAAGGCGTATGATAGGGTAGATAGGGGGCAATGTGGCAGATGTTGCAGGTGTATGGAATAGGAGGAAGGTTACTGAAAGCAGTGAAGAGTTTTATGAGGATAGTGAGGCTCAGGTTAGAGGTAGGAGGGAAGGGACTATTTCCCAGTAAAAGTGGGCCTTAGACAAGGATGTGTGATGTCACCGTGGTTGTTCAATATATTTATAGATGGGGTTGTAAGAGAAGTGAATGCGAGGGTCTTGGCAAGAGGTGTTGGGCTAAAAGATAAAGAAACAAATACAAAGTGGGAGTTGTCACAGTTGTTTTTGCTGATGACACTGTGCTTTTGGGAGATTCTGAAGAGAAGTTGCAGAGGTTGGTGGATGAATTTGGTAGGGTGTGTAAAAGAAGAAAATTGAAAGTGAATATAGGAAAGAGTAAGGTGATGAGGATAACAAAAAGAATAGGTGACGAAAGATTGGATATCAGATTGGAGGGAGAGAGTATGGAGGAGGTGAATGTATTCAGATATTTGGGAGTGGACATGTCGGCGGATGGGTCTATGAATGATGAGGTGAATCATAGAATTGATGAGGGAAAAGGGTGAGTGGAGCACTTCGGAGTCTGTGGAGACAAAGAACCTTGTCCATGGAAGTAAAGAGGGGAATGTATGAGAGTATAGTTATACCAACGCTCTTATATGGGTGTGAAGCATGGGTGATGAATGTTGCAACGAGGAGAAGGCTGGAGGCAGTGGAGATGTCATGTCTGAGGTCAATGTGTGGTGTGAATATAATGCAGAGAATTCGGAGTTTGGAAATTAGAGGAGGTGCGGGATTACCAAAACGATTGTCCAGAGAGCTGAGGAGGGGTTGTTGAGGTGGTTTGGACATGTAGAGAGAATGGAACGAGACAGAGTGACTTCGAGAGTGTATAAATCTGTAGTGGAGGGAAGGCGGGGTAGGGGTCGGCCTAGGAAAGGTTGGAGGGAGGGGGTAAAGGAAGTTTTGTGTGCGAGGGCTTGGACTTCCAGCAAGCATGTGTGAGCGTATTTGATAGGAGGAATGGAGGCATATGGTTTTAATACTTGACGTGCTGTTGGAGTGTGAGCAAAGTAACATGTATGAAGGGATTCAGGGAAACCGGCAGGCCAGACTTGAGTTCTGGAGATGGGAAGTACAGTGCCGGCACTCTGAAGGAGGGGTGTTAATGTTGCAGTTTTATAACTGTAGTGTAAAGCACCCTTCTGGCAAGACAGTGATGGAGTGAATGATGATGAAAGTTTTTCTTTTTCGTGCCACCCTGCCTTGGTGGGAATCGGCCGATGTGTTAAAAAAAAAAAAAAAAAAAAAAAATCTCTGACCAGCCGAGGTGTGGGGGAATGTACCCCTAAGACAATATGGACTGTAAATGTTGCTATACTTAGCTTGTAGATGCCTCCACGATTACCCAGCCGTCCCAGTAACCGATGGTTGATGCAGACGTTCACATCCCCCACAGGGTTGTATGGTAAAATAAAATCACACATGAGACTTATATTATTGCCCCAAAGGAGCGTATGCCATATAATCAGTCACTGAATGGACTGAACGGCGGTTTACTCACGGTGTTTGGGCAGATCTCCCGCATGTGACTGGGTGAATGATAAATCTGCCTAGATTATGAAAATGTTCCCAACTGCACAGCCTTACCTGGGTATTTGTATCGGACCCTTAATTCACACCCGGATATCACTGTCTTGATTGAAGAATGCTGCTAAGAGTCACTGCCTTGTTAGACAAAGTACACTCGATTGTCTCTCTACGTTCAACAATTTTCAGTCTTTTTGCAGTAGTAAGAAGCTGCGCACACTTCTGAATATACCGCGATTTTATTGTTAACACTAAATGCGTTGGAACAGAGTTTTTATCCGATTTCCCGACATTAGTGGAGATTGAATAAGCGCACGGACGTCCACGACTAATGTCTTTTGTCAGGTTAAATCCCCTCACGCCGTAGGACCCGTCTCTTTGGTTTATAAGTTCAATCTAACGCCCTCGTGGGACCTCGTGCCTCAGTGGGGCTTGGCATTGCTGACATCAGCACAATTTCAACAATTGCTACATGCTGCTACAAGTGGTAATTCAAATGCTTGTGTTCTCTAAATTCTTCGATCACTGGAACATATGATTGTATTGTCAAGTGTAGAAACTGATACAACAGTTTCCTAAAACTTTCTTGCTAAGGTAAAGAGTTACATTTCATCAAATGTCTATTAACTTATATATACTCGTTGCTACTTGGTCAGACAACACGTGACACACTGCGGTCTTTTCATCTGTTATTAATTAAGTTGTTTTCGAAGCTAGACACGACGTCTAGCCCTTTCTAAGGGCGGAAAGGGTAGGGCCCTTGAAAAGGACAGAAAGGGCTGATACCCCCCTCTTTTGGAGAATTTTCTCCACACGAGGATTCGAACTCAGACATCTCAATGACTAGGACTAACGAAAGCTAGTGCATATTTTCCAGAGTAGGGTACACCAGCAGCTTCAACGATGGTTCTAGGAATCTCATTTTTTTTACATTGGTGCTCACTACTTAAAACTACTGTGGAATCTGCAGCCTAGTGGTCCGTTGCATCCTTCCTTGACTCTGCCTAGGCAGAGGGAGAAGTTTCTAAATTTGAATCCATACTGTTCTAAGTTCTATGTTTGCAAATTGTATCGCTGGTTTCTGAGGATTGCAAGAATACTTAATAGTATCTCTTTCAATGGCCACCATTAATTGAACACCAATCTTGAAATGGACTTACCTTTACTCTCTCAAGAATTCATCTCCTTTACTGAACGATGGCTTAAATTTAATATCTATTCCTTCAACAGTTATTTCTGTAGACACAAATTGTTATTGGAATATGTTGTTCCCAGTGCGCGCTCATGCCAGTCTCAATACGAAACACCGGGAAGTGGAACTCGCCAGTTAATGTGCCAGTTAATGCAGTTTAGTAACAAACACAGTACTAAAGCTCTGAACTATCATTTTAGATTTTCATTTTGCAGTTATTACAGTAATGTACTTTTTATTAAGTTTCTAAAATGTTTTTAAGGCTTTAAGTTAGGAGTATTATTAGTGACGGATAATTTACTTTCATGTTTAATAAAAGTAGAAATTATTTGGTCTTTTATTTTCATAATTGATGTTTGATATCAAATTATTAAATATGTAGATAGATTAAAATATTAGAGGCTAATTTTTTTTCATTTTGTAAACCTGAAGGGAGTGCCAGTAATTATTAAGGAGTAATGACACTGTTATCTCAGAGAAATTAAGTTATTTAATATATAACCTCACAGGGTTATTTAATCTATGTTGAACAATGAACATTCCCCTATATATTGAACAGTCATTACAATTTTAAAAATAAAATTATTGGACAAGTATTGGTATATACTATCTGTATATAGTACGTATAGATGTGGAAGTGACTGTGTGGAGTGCCGATGACTGTGTCGGGGTGACTTAAGTGACTGTGTGGAGTGCCGATGACTGTGTCGGGGTGACTTTGTGAAGGTAAATGTTAGTGCAGGTGACTGTGGGGCTGTCTGTGAGTGCTGGTGACTGTGTTGGGGTGACTGTGTGTTGTGGTGGTTGTGTGTTGGGGTGACTGTGTGTTGGGGTGACTGTGTTGGGGTGACTGTGTTGGGGTGACTGTATTGGGGTGACTGTGTGCGGAAGTGTCTGCTGGATCAGGTGATTGTGTATGTCAGGGTGACTGTGTGCGGAAGTGTCTGCGGGATCAGGTGAATGTGTATGTCAGGGTGACTGTGTTGGGGTGACTGTGCGTTGAGTAAAATGTATGTGAAGGTGACTGCGAGAGGGAATGGATGTTTAAAAAAGATGACTGTGTGGGGTGTGACTGTATTTTGGGATAACTTTATGTAGATAACTGTGTGCAGCTGTGGAAGTCTTTGTGGGGAAGGGGGGGGGAAGGGATGCAACTGTGTATGGATGAGAATGTATGAGTAGGTGACCCTGTGTGAATGTGCACTTGTGTGGAGGTGACAGTGAGTGAATGTGGCTATTTTAATGTGACTTGAGTGTGAAGGTGACTGTGTGTGGACGTGTGTCTGTTTGGCTGTGTAGGGTTGTATGGGATTACAAGACAGTGCAGAGAACTTTAGAGTAGAAACCAAGGCTATCTACTGAGAGGAATTTTCTTCTTTTATACTGAAGTGATTCCGGGAGATGGTGTGAAGGTGACCAGAGACGTGACTGTGTGAAGGTGACCGGTGACGTGACTGTGTGAAGAAGCCACTGAGTGGTATTTGCCTCTGGAGGATTTAATCGACTGAGCGTGGAACATCGATAAACAATAATCGTAAATGTTCCGATCAAAAAGAGAGGAAAAGAACGAGAGCGAGATAGAGACAGATAGATAGATTTGATAGATAGAGAGAGAGAGAGAGAGAGAGAGAGAGAGAGAGAGAGAGAGAGAGAGAGAGAGAGAGAGAGAGAGAGAGAGAGAGAGAGAGAGAGAGAGAGAGAAATAGTGTAGAAAAGTATTTAATAAAACATGGAAAGAAAGAAAGATGGCAGGGATTGGGAGGGAGAATCAGAACTTGAAGGAAAATGAAACGAAAAAGATGAAGAAAGAGAAACATTAATTAACCAGACCAAACAGGTATTATTCCTGTCTTTACCATAAATCAGCAGGATGCAAATGAGAGAGAATTTTTCCGCAGTCCTTTCTCTCTTCCTCCCCGCCCTCCGTCTGGATTTGAACAACATAAAATTCCACCCCAAGCAAGAAGAATTAATACAATTCCTCCGCTTTGAAAGAACGAGAATATTTGTATATTTAAAATTAATTGCAGAACTCTCAAAGACTTCTCGACTTAGAAAAATTCAATAATGAGTATCAGAGACTTTGCAGCATCAAAGAACTCCTTTTACAGAGGACTGAAATTTATTCTCAATGCTTCAGTACCAGCTGTAGGCTCTTGAATTCTTTATGACACGGGGTATTTTGCTTCAGCGGATTCTAAGCTCTCTTCCATCCTCCTAAATGACAAGGAAACACTTAAAATAAATATTACAACGTATTTATTGACATATTTTAGAGAAAATATTCTTACAATAATTTTATGTATCAAAATTGTGTTTATTGTTAAGATTTAGCAACCATGTTTTAAGGCAATTATGATGCCATATCTTCTTAATCTTCATATTGTACATTGAGGTTTAACAATTATAACAAAATTTATAAAAAATCGCTTATGAGGTCAGAACATACGGGAGGAGATTGAAATAGCTTGAAACCATGTTTGAGGCCCATTGATGGGCCCGAGCTGGGAAATAAACGTGGCTTGTGAACCAGGCTGCCCAGCTTTTGAGGCATTTGTGGCAGAATGGTGTAGACCGTCACTTGGGAACCTTCTCAGACTCCCTGTAGTGGGATCGAATCCTGCTGACTGCGATCTTTGTGTGTGTGCGTGTGTGTGTATATATATATATATATATATATATATATATATATATATATATATATATATATATATATTGTCGTGCCGATTAGGTAAAACTGGTCAATTAGCAAGATCTCATCTAAAATTAAGTCCTCTCTAAAATTTTTCTTATACGTTTAAATATATATTTTTTTCATTTATGTTAATGTAAGAATTTATAATTTTGTACCAAGAGAAACTTTGAAAACCTACCTAACCTTATTACAACAAGCGCAATTTAATTTAGCCTAACCCAACTAAATATATTTTAGATACGTTAACATTAATTTAATAATAAGCAAACACAATGAAATATATTTTTTCGTTATGTTCAGAATGATTTTGGCGAAATTATTGCATACACAAATTTTCACTTGTCTTATATGGCAAGATGAGCGTTCTATTTAAGCCAAAATCGAAGTTTTACCTAATCGGCACGACATATATATATATATATATTATAATATATATATATATATATATATATATATATATATATATATATATATATATATATATATATATATATATATATATATATATATATATATATATATATGTCGTGCCGATTAGGTAAAACTGGTCAATTAGCAAGAACTCATCTAAAATTAAATCCTTTCTAAAATTTTCTTATACGTTTAAAGATATATTTTTTTCATTTATGTTAATGTAAGAATTTATAATTTTGTACCAAGAGAAACTTTGAAAACCTACCTAACCTTATTACAACAAGCGCAATTTATTTTAGCCTAACCCAACTAAATATATTTTAGATACGTTAACATTAATTTAATAATAAACAAACACAATGAAATATATTTTTTCGTTATGTTCAGAATGATTTTGGCGAAATTATTGCATACACAAATTTTCACTTGTCTTATATGTCAAGAAGAGCGTTGCTATTTAAGCCAAAATCGAAGTTTTACCTAATCGGCACGACATATATATATATATATATATATATATATATATATATATGTATATATATATATATATATATATATATATATATATATATATGTCGTGCCGATTAGGTAAAACTGGTCAATTAGCAAGAACTCATCTAAAATTAAGTCCTTTCTAAAATTTTCTCTTATACGTTTTAAGAGATATTTTTTCATTTATGTTAATATAAAAATTTATAATTTTGTACCAAGAGAAACTTTGAAAACCTACCTAACCTTATTACAACAAGCGCAATTTAATTTAGCCTAACCCAACTAAATATATTTTAGATACTTTAACATTAATTTAATAATAAACAAACTCAATGAAATGTATTTTTTTCGTTAGGTTCAGAATGATTTTTGCGAAATTATTGCATACACAAATTTTCGCTTGTCTTATATGGCAAGAAGAGCGTTGCTATTTAAGCCAATATCGCAAGTTTTACCTAATCGGCACGACATATATATATATATATATATATATATATATATTCAACCAAACCAGCTTGGCTTTGGGGTCTCTCAAGGAAGTAAAGCAGAGGTTCTTGCAACAAGGGCGTATATCGACAACCTGCCTGAGGACAATGCAGTGGTTAAATTAGATTTCAAGAATGCATTTAATCTCCTGAAAAGAGACGTGGTATTAGCAGCTGTACAAGACCATTTCCCAGGTCTCTTCTCTTTTGTTTCAGCTGGATATATCAGGGAATCAATGCTCCTGTTTGGAGAGCATGAAATCACATCATCAGAGGGTGTCCAGCAAGGGGACCCTCTCGCACCATTTCTCTTCTGTATAGCAGTTAGGGAAATCACAGTCAGACTGACCAGTGAGCTAAAAATCTGGTTCCTGGATGATGGCACACTAGCAGGTACAAAGGAGTCCCTTCTAGATGATCTTACACAGGTGATGATACGGGGACAGGAAATGGGTCTCATATTGAATCCATCCAAATGTGAAATCGTCTCAGTCAATCAACAAGTGATAGATGCAGTGATATCAAAACTACCAGGAGCAACAGTCATTGCCCCTACTAATAGTGTCTTGCTTGGAGCACCTCTGGGAAGCGATGCCATTGACACAATTCTAAGGAAGAAACTGGAAGAATTGAGGAGAATGGAACAACGAATAGGCAATCTTGACACCCATGATGCCTTGTATCTTCTCACAAAATGCTTTAGTCTGCCCAGGTTGACATATTTCCTAAGATGTGCTCCTTCATATGATAACCATATACTGCACTAATATGACAGTATCCTGAGGCAGATCTTTACTTACTCTAGAAGATGGGCAGTGGGACCAAGCTACACTCCCAGTCAGACTAGGAGGCATTGGTGTCCGCAAGTCATCTCAGATTGTTCTACCTGCTTTCCTGTCTTCATGCATTGCATCCAGAGGGCTTGTAGCAGCGATTCTCCCTGAACATCTTAGGGACAAGATTGTAATCCATGACCAAACTTTCATTGACGGAGCCAGGATCTGGGATTATCTAACGGGCTCTGAAACCAGGCCTGCTTCCCCCAACAACTACAAACAGTCACACTAGGACGGCCCAATAGTAGAGAATATAGCCTCAACAATGCTTCAGAGTGTGTCAGGGAAGGATAGAGCCCGCCTCCTTGCAGTGAGAGCTCCTCATGCAGAGGACTTTCTGTTGGCTGTTCCCAACTCCAGCCTTGGCACACGCCTCGACCCACAGACCATCCGCATTGGTGTTGCCCTTCGACTTGCCGCCCCTATTTTAGCCGAACACAGGTGTATTTGTGGCAGTGAAGCAGCAGACCGATTCGGATATCATGGTCTTGTATGTCGTAAATCTGAGGGAAAGATTGCAAGACATGAAGAGGTTAATAACATTATCAAGAGGAGCCTCACAACATCCGGATGCCCAGCAGTAAGGGAGCCACCCCAACTATGCAGATCTGATGACAGCCAAAAACGTCCAGATGGTATCACCCTTCAAGCCTGGACAGACGGCAAGCAGGTGGTGTGGGACTACACATGTGCATCTACCTTGGCTGATACCTCTCTCCAATACACCAAGGAGGAAGGAGGGGCAGCCGCCACCTTCAGGGAGTCCCAAAAGTCGAGAAAAAATGGAGAACTTGCCCATCATTATATGTTTGTTGCCAAAGGCTCGGAGACCCTTGGCTCATGGGGAAAGACTGGATCTAGGTTCCTCAAGGAGCTGGGCAAAAAGACTCAACAGGGTAACTAGGGATCCCAAGGCATCTAGTTTTCTGTCCCAGCGACTCAGCGCTGCTGTTCAGAGGGGTAATGCATGCTGTATTTTGGGCACGCGTCCCAGCTCTGAGGAGCTGGATGAGATTTTCCCATTATAATCAGTGACAAACATGTAACAATATATGCTAGACATGTATCTCTCACACCTCGTGTGCTGTATATGCCATCTTTATATCAACAATGTATCTCTTAAATCTTTTGTACCATATTATGTAATAAAATATACCTATTGGTAAAAAAAAAAAAGATTTAAAAGATGGGGTGGCAGGGGAAGTGGAATATACAAATGGCTATGGGTCCCACAATTTGTACCAGAGGTGGACCCTATCATATATATATATATATATATATATATATATATATATATATATATATATGTCGTGCCGATTAGGTAAAACTGGTCAATTAGCAGGAACTCATCTAAAATTAAGTCATTTCTAAAATTTTCTCTTATACGTTTAAAGATATATTTTTTTATTTATGTTAATATAAAAATTTATAATTTTGTACCAAGAGAAACTTTGAAAACCTACCTAACCTTATTACAACAAGCGCAATTTAATTTAGCCTAATCCAACTAAATATATTTTAGATACGTTAACATTAATTTAATAATAAACAAACACAATGAAATATATTTTTTCGTTATGTTCAGAATGATTTTGGCGAAATTATTGCATACACAAATTTTCACTTGTCTTATATGGCAAGGTGAGCGTTGCTATTTAAGCCAAAATAGCAAGTTTTACCTAATCGGCACGACATATATATATATATATATATATATATATATATATATATATATATATATATATATATATATATATATATATATATATACACACCATAGTGACATAGGACACTAGTGACACTAGGACTAACCTGAGTGCTTCATGTGCTTCAGAGGAATATAACAATACTGTAAAACAAAAAATACTTGAAAATTCTACGCAGGAATCCTTGCGCTGTGTATATTCCATTACTTGAGTAAAAGTTGTGGTATATTTTATTTAGGACAAACTGGTAAGTCTCTTGAGACCAGAGTAAGAGAATAGAAATATGCAATAACTATTGGACAAGAATTCAGTGCTTTGTTCATGTAAGGGATGCAGTTCGTTGTGTAAACTGGACTAATACCAAATAATTACTTCCCTATAATTCCACAGTTCAACGATTTATTGTGGAATTATTTCTTATCAATCTTATGTTCTCCTATCTATAAACTTGACAATTTTACTGTCACAATTTTTTTTTTTTTTTTTGACAAAAGAACAATGATCTCGATTTTTAAACATATGTTGTATTAATGTGTAGGAGGTGTGATTATGAAGTCACATTCATGGAGTAGACCTGTGTATCTACTGCTGTGCTCCTCCATTCTTGTTTTTTGAGCTGATGGCCTGAAATGTTTAATTTGAATTACCTATACATTTTTTTTTTCTTATTGGTTCGATATCATTTTAATTTGTTTATTCTATCCATGAATAAACTGAAGAAAGGACGGGAGGATCAAACCGTGGCCCTGGTGGCAGAATGATCAGCACTCTTTACCGCTGAGCTAAGATGTTTTAATAGGAATATTTTGTACACAGAACTTCTGTTGACGTTTCCGTCAACGGCATTGTCTGTGACGCTACTGTCTCTTATCTTAGTGGATTACGTGTGTGATACAGGTATTGAACTTTCTGAAGGAAAACTTGAATACATGAGCGGATGTTTTTGTTATTACTGGATTCTCTTTGGCAATCAATGATAGCTATAAACATGATAAAATTACTCCCTGAAACCTCGTCGTGGAACCTGAATCAGACCTTATGTGCCAGCTTCCCAAGGAGCTACTGTCTTTGTACATATTTACTCAAGATGAAAATCAGGTGGGTGTGTTCCTTGAGGGCAATAACATGCAGTTATACAATTTGTTAAGGACGCCAGGTGTTTGCGGGTCTGCTACTTGAATAACATTGATGTTAAATTCGCCGGTGAATATTAAAAGATGCGTGTTAGATTATTATTCATGATTCGCACTTTAAGATTATCACCAAAGTTGCCTATGTCGGTATGTGGAGATCTGCAGAGAGCTCCTCTTCCTATTGGAAAATATATAGTTATAGCTGCAAACTGAGTAAATATTCATTCCCTATGTTCATATCTGGTACAAGTTTAATTTATTCTCTGCGTATCATTGGTATTGAATATTGCAGTGCCATATCCCCTTTCATTTGGTCTGCAGTTATAAATGACTGTGTTCCCGATTAAGTTGTAGATGTATATTTGGTCGTGTTAGAAAAATGAGAGTACTGTAATGTCGTCGTAATGCTGTGATGTCGTCGTAATGCTGTGATGTCATCATGTATGCTTATGGATCTAGCACTGAAGTTGAAACTGAGATGTTCTTGACGTTACTGAAGATTGTTTAAGCTTGGCTACCTGTGTAAACAATGGTAGAAAATATGACAAAATCTGAAAAAAATACCATATATAATAAGATTTAAAAAAAATGCAGTTAACAAGTTAAGTAAATGTAGAGGGAACTGTTAAAATGTGACTAAAATGTAATGAAAAATGTAATTAAAATTTACGGTAAGTGTGCATGAATAGTAGTGATATAGTTATAATGTTTCAAAAAATTTAAGTAAATAATGGTATAAATAAATAAATAAATAAATAAAGTTGTGACAAGCAAATCCATGGTTGAGAGAAATATAATAGAATCAAGTTTCACAAAAAAACTGTTGTGAAAGTTATATGAATATTGCTTTAGGATTATACAAATTGGATTAATTTATAATTAATAAAATATGGGAAGAATTTAAGATATATTCGATATTTATATTAAAGCTTGGGTAGAATATAAAGGGTGTCTGACCACCTACCTTCATCATCATAAAGAGTAGGGTGTTGTATGTTGACCGCGAGGTGTAATCTTGTCCTTATATGCATTGATGTTGTGAGAAATCACAAAAGTGCCACACTAAAAAATAAAAATAAACTAGTAACAATATTTAGTGCTGTACAAACAAAACATGTGAATATTTGATAAAATATGCAAGACAAAGTGAATAAACTAATCACAAAATGTAATGTAAAGCAAAGAAAATATGAATAACTGGATAAAATTTACGAGAAACTGAATTGTCAGGAAATAAAATAAAA
>WNWK01010208.1:0-71582 GCA_009830355.1 Cherax destructor | reverse complement strand
AAATCTCTATGAATCTTTCATAAATATATATTAATATATTGATCCACTTGACATTTGATTGTTATTCTTAATGGATTTCAGATATGTAACCGATTACTATTTAAATCAGGATCAAAGACTAAGAACCAGTGTGTTCAGCCTATTCTGCAAAGTAAACTCTCTAGCATCTTAGTCCGTGTCCTGGTGGCAAAAGCTCTCACTTCACACGCTGAGGGCCCGGGTTAGATTCCCGGCTAAGGTTTAAACTTTGGGGCGAGTTTCCTTACACAGGTTGTCTATGTTCACCCATCAGTAAAATAGGTACCTGGGTGTTAGTCGACTGGTGTGGGTCGCATCCTGAGACAAAACTGACCTAATTTTCCCGAATTGGTCTGCATAACAAGCGGCTTTATATATAGTAGTATGTCATTGATGTCAGCTAGGACTGTATACCTTGTACATGTACTTGTAGAAATAAAGATATAAACCATAACTAAACAAAATAGCTATAGGGTAAATTACCTTTTTATTTAAAGTATAAACTTTATTACACCGACTTTGATTATATTTTCCCTTTTGCACTACTCACAGCCCTTATAAACTCGCCTCCGGAGTCCTTTTCAACCTCGCTGGTCTCTGATCTGGCATATTACATCTTTAGCACATCTAACCTACAGAGTTGCATTACCTTTGTGGGTTTAGCGCTTAGTTTTTATTGTAATAATTAAAGTTTATGGATGTGTAGTGACTCGTGAAAATAATGAATATCCAAAATTTGTGTTGAACCTGTGTTAATACTAGCCAAGGACACAGTCACTCAAGGTGCTAATGCAAAACAAAGCCCACAAAATCGTCGCTAACCGTGAAAAACCTGTAAAACTTGGTAATATGAGGACACTTGGTATTAGCGTCAGTTGCAGTAGAATTGTTCTTAATACAGAAGGTTTCCATGATACTAAACCACTGAAAAATAAGTCAGTGTCCCCTCAACTCTCTAAATACTTTCAACATGTCCCAATGTAATATCCCCAGATTGTAATTTGAGTAAACTTACTGTCTGCTATAAATAAAAACTATGATAAATTTCTCTAGTATTAAGTAGTCTGCCCATAATGCCATGGCATGACAGTGGCTCTTTGCACTGCAATTCATTATTGTAATTACAAAATCTCGATGTGAACTTGCAATGAAATAAATAATTTAAATTTGAAGGTCTAAACAGATTCAAAAGGATGACATAAAATAGTAATAACCTTTTGACAAGTGCTTATCTTCCCTCATGGAAGAGGGGAGATTAACACTTGTCAAAGTGCTTATCTCCCCTCATGGAAGTGGGGAGATTAGCACTTGTCAAAGTGCTTATCTCCCCTCATGGAAGAGGGGAGATTAACACTTGTCAAAGTGCTTATTTCCTTGAAGTGTCCCTAAGAAATACATCAGTAATATCTTGGTGTAGTTACTAGTGAGGCAGGAGTAATGTGTCGTCACTTTTCAAGAAGGAACTTTGATGTTAGTGAAGGGTTCTTAGTCCAGATAATTGGAGCTGCCCTCTCCTTCCTCGATTAAACTTCATAACATTCTATTTAACATGCACTGTGACCCCTACGAATTTATCGCTTCCCCATGATTTTAATTTATTACTCACAATTCTGAATTAACCATCTCTACGCTAATTATTATAAATGGTAATTACTCTGTGCCCAGGTCTGAAGTCTGCCATTATTTTTTTTTAATTTCAGTAAAAATATACATACATCTACAGAAATAATTACTCCTTGTGCATGGCATGAGGGCCAAGCCCGGCCAATGACGTCTTAGTATCCAGTCACGTGACGTGCCCGGCCAGTGACAGCTCTTCAACCTTACCTGGAGAGGGTTTCGTGGGTCAACGCCCCCGCGGCCCGGTCTGTGACCAGGCCTCATGGTGGATCAGGGCCTGATCAACCAGGCTGTTACTGTTGGCCGCACGCAACCTGACGTACGAACCACAGCCCAGCTGGTCAGGTACTGACTTTAGGTGCCTGTCTAGGGACTTGAAGACAGCCAGGGGTCTATTGGTAATCCCGCTTATGTATGCTGGGAGGCAGTTGAACGGTCTTCGGGCCCCTGACACAATAGACCACACAAGACCCATCCTCGGCAGACCACAGGAGACCTCAGCAGACTACAGCGGACCACAGCAGACCTACCCTGATTTTAATGACTCTCCATCTTGTCTGGGAAAGTTTCATGATTTGTTTAATGTCTCTTGCAATTGTCTTTCCTTCCTTGGTTGTGTCGGGGCGGTGATAGAACAGCGTCGGGGCGGTGATGGAACAGCGTCGGGGTGGTGATGTAACAGTGTCGGGGTGGTGATGTAACAGTGTCGGGGTGGTGATGTAACAGTGTCGGGTGGTGATGTAACAGTGTCGGGGTGGTGATGTAACAGTGTCGGGGTGGTGATGTAACAGTGTCGGGGTGGTGATGTAACAGTGTCGGGGTGGTGATGTAACAGTGTCGGGGTGGTGATGTAACAGTGTCGGGGTGGTGATGTAACAGTGTCGGGGTGGTGATGTAACAGTGTCGGGGTGGTGATGTAACAGTGTCGGGGTGGTGATGTAACAGTGTCGGGGTGGTGATGTAACAGTGTCGGGGTGGTGATGTAACAGTGTCGGGTGGTGATGTAACAGTGTCGGGGTGGTGATGTAACAGTGTCGGGGTGGTGATGTAACAGTGTCGGGGTGGTGATGTAACAGTGTCGGGGTGGTGATGTAACAGTGTCGGGGTGGTGATGTAACAGTGTCGGGGTGGTGATGTAACAGTGTCGGGGTGGTGATGTAACAGTGTCGGGGTGGTGATGTAACAGTGTCGGGGTGGTGATGTAACAGTGTCGGGGTGGTGATGTAACAGTGTCGGGGTGGTGATGTAACAGTGTCGGGGTGTGATGTAACAGTGTCGGGGTGGTGATGTAACAGTGTCGGGGTGGTGATGTAACAGTGTCGGGGCGGTGATGTAACAGTGTCGGGGCGGTGATGGAACAGCGTCGGGGCGGTGATGGAACAGCGTCGGGGCGGTGATGGAACAGCGTCGGGGCGGTGATGTAACAGTGTCGGGGTGGTGATGTAACAGTGTCGGGGTGGTGATGTAACAGTGTCGGGGTGGTGATGTAACAGTGTCGGGGTGGTGATGTAACAGTGTCGGGGTGGTGATGTAACAGTGTCGGGGTGGTGATGTAACAGTGTCGGGAGGTGATGTAACAGTGTCGGGGCGGTGATGTAACAGTGTCGGGGCGGTGATGTAACAGTGTCGGGGCGGTGATGTAACAGTGTCGGGGCGGTGATGTAACAGTGTCGGGGCGGTGATGTAACAGTGTCGGGGCGGTGATGTAACAGTGTCGGGGCGGTGATGTAACAGTGTCGGGGCGGTGATGTAACAGTGTCGGGGCGGTGATGTAACAGTGTCGGGGCGGTGATGTAACAGTGTCGGGGCGGTGATGTAACAGTGTCGGGGCGGTGATGTAACAGTGTCGGGGCGGTGATGTAACAGTGTCGGGGCGGTGATGTAACAGTGTCGGGGCGGTGATGTAACAGTGTCGGGGCGGTGATGTAACAGTGTCGGGGCGGTGATGTAACAGTGTCGGGGCGGTGATGTAACAGTGTCGGGGCGGTGATATAACAGTGTCGGGGCGGTGATGTAACAGTGTCGGGGGTGATGTAACAGTGTCGGGGCGGTGATGTAACAGTGTCGGGGCGGTGATGTAACAGTGTCGGGGCGGTGATGGAGCAGTGTCGGGGCGGTGATGGAGCAGTGTCGGGGCGGTGATGGAGCAGTGTCGGGGCGGTGATGGAGCAGTGTCGGGGCGGTGATGGAGCAGTGTCGGGGCGGTGATGGAGCAGTGTCGGGGCGGTGATGGAGCAGTGTCGGGGCGGTGATGGAGCAGTGTCGGGGCGGTGATGGAGCAGTGTCGGGGCGGTGATGGAGCAGTGTCGGGGCGGTGATGGAGCAGTGTCGGGGCGGTGATGGAGCAGTGTCGGGGCGGTGATGGAGCAGTGTCGGGGCGGTGATGGAGCAGTGTCGGGGCGGCGATGGAACAGTGCCGGGGCGGCGATGGAACAGTGTCGGGGCGGTGATGTAACAGTGTCGGGGCGGTGATGTAACAGTGTCGGGGCGGTGATGTAACAGTGTCGGGGCGGTGATGTAGCAGTGTCGGGGCGGTGATGTAGCAGTGTCGGGGCGGTGATGTAGCAAGTGTCGGGGCGGTGATGTAGCAAGTGTCGGGGCGGTGATGTAGCAGTGTCGGGGCGGTGATGTAGCAGTGTCGGGGCGGTGATGTAACAGTGTCGGGGCGGTGATGTAACAGTGTCGGGGCGGTGATGTAACAGTGTCGGGGCGGTGATGTAACAGTGTCGGGGCGGTGATGTAACAGTGTCGGGGCGGTGATGTAACAGTGTCGGGGCGGTGATGTAACAGTGTCGGGGCGGTGATGTAACAGTGTCGGGGCGGTGATGTAACAGTGTCGGGGCGGTGATGTAACAGTGTCGGGGCGGTGATGGAACAGTGTCGGGGTTGTGATGTAACAGTGTCGGGGCGGTGATGTAACAGTGTCGGGGCGGTGATGTAACAGTGTCGGGGCGGTGATGTAACAGTGTCGGGGCGGTGATGGAGCAGTGTCGGGGCGGTGATGGAGCAGTGTCGGGGCGGCGATGTAACAGTGTCGGGGCGGCGATGGAACAGTGCCGGGGCGGGATGGAACAGTGCCGGGGCGGGGATGGAACAGTGCCGGGGCGGGGATGGAACAGTGCCGGGGCGGGGATGGAACAGTGCCGGGGCGGGGATGGAACAGTGCCGGGGCGGGGATGGAACAGTGCCGGGGCGGGGATGGAACAGTGCCGGGGCGGGGATGGAACAGTGCCGGGGCGGGGATGGAACAGTGCCGGGGCGGCGATGGAACAGTGCCGGGGCGGGGATGGAACAGTGCCGGGGCGGGGATGGAACAGTGCCGGGGCGGGGATGGAACAGTGCCGGGGCGGGGATGGAACAGTGCCGGGGCGGGGATGGAACAGTGCCGGGGCGGGGATGGAACAGTGCCGGGGCGGGGATGGAACAGTGCCGGGGCGGCGATGGAACAGTGCCGGGGCGGCGATGGAACAGTGCCGGGGCGGCGATGGAACAGTGCCGGGGCATTCCTATTATTCCTGCCTCCTCAGTTTTTGTCCTTGTCTTTTACGAGGAACTGTGTAAAATGTTTTCTTGATGTCCAGGGTCATGCCCTTCCTTGTGTGTGTGTACTCACCTAGTTGTTGTTGCAGGGGTCGATACATAGCTCCTGGCCCCGCCTCTTCACTGGCCGCTACTGGGTCACTCTCCCTGCGCCATGAGCTTTATCATACCTCTTCACCTGCCTCCACTACATCGCTTCCCAAACTATTCCACTTCCTGACCACTCTGTGACTGAAGAAATAATTCCTAACATCCCTGTGATTCATCTGAGTCTTCAACTTTCAACTGTGTCCCCTTGTTGCTGTGTCCCATCTCTGGAACATTGTCTCTGTCCACCTTGTCAATTCCTCTCAGTATTTTATGTCGTTATCATGTCATCCCTATTTCTCCTGTCCTCCAGTGTTGTCAGGTGTGTGTACTCACCTATTTGTACTCACCTATTTGTGGTTGCAGGGGTCGAGTCATAGCTCCTGGCCCCGCCTCTTCACTGATTGCTACTAGGTCCTCTCTCTCCTTGCTCCATGAGCTTTATCAAACCTAGTCTTAAAACTATGTATGGTTCCTGCCTCCACTATGTCGCTTTCTAGGTTATTCCACTTCCTGACAACTCTATGACTGAAGAAATACTTCCTAACATCCCTTTGACTCATAGGAGTCTTCAACTTCCAATTGTGACCCCTTGTTTCTGTGTCCCCTCTCTGGAACATCTTGTCTCTGTCCACCTTATCTATTCCTCGCAGTATTTTATATGTCGTTATCATGTCTCCCCTAACCCTCCTGTCCTCTAGTGTCGTCAGGCCGATTTCCCTTAACCTTTCTTCGTAGGACAATCCCCTTAGCTCTGGGACTAGTCTTGTTGCAAACCTTTGCACTTTCTCTAATTTCTTGACGTGCTTGACCAGGTGTGGGTTCCAAACTGGTGCTGCATACTCCAGTATGGGCCTGACGTATATGGTATACAGAGTCTTGAATGATTCCTTGGTGAGGTATTGGAACGCTATTCTTAGGTTTGCCAGCCGCCCGTATGCTGCAGCAGTTATCTGATTGATGTGTGCCTCAGGAGATGTGCTCGGTATTATACTCACCCCAAGATCTTTTTCTTTGAGTGAGGTTTGCAGTCTTTGGCCACCTAGACTATACTCTGTCTGCGGTCTTCTTTGCCCTTCCCCGATATTCATGACTTTACATTTGGCAGGGTTAAATTCAAGGAGCCAGTTACTGGACCAGGCTTGCAGCCTGTCCAGGTCTCTTTGTATTCCTGCCTGATCCTCGACTGATTTGATTCTTCTCATTAACTTCACATCATCTGCAAACAGGGACACTTCTGAGTCTATCCCTTCCGTTATGTCATTCACATGACATGTGTGTGTGTGTGTGTGTGTGTGTGTGTGTGTGTGTGGTTGCTAGAACACACACAGTGTCTCCTCACTTAATAATCAGTCACTTGACCATCACTAACCATCTCCATAGTCAAGACCAGTTTTTTGACCCCACCTTCACGGACACTACTGAATTCCCTCAAGGAAGGTTCCTTGACGCTGGTGAGGGGCTCTTGATCTAGGGAACTTGATCTGTGCTCCAGTTCCCTGAATTACGCCTGAATACCTTCCACATCCCCCCCCACAGGCGCTATATAATCTTACGGGTTTAGTGCTTCCCCTTGATTATAATATAATACACTTCCTGCAGTCCCTTGTCCAACCTGAAAATACCGCCTTCCGAACAACTGGCCGTATAATACCACCTTCCGAACAACTGGCCGTATAATACCGCCTTCCGAACACCTGGCCGTATAATACCACCTTCCGAACACCTGGCCGTATAATACCGCCTTCCGAACACATGGCCGTATAATACCACCTCCGAACACCTGGCCGTATAATACCACCTTCCGAACACCTGACCGCATAATACCACCTTCCGAACACCTGGCCGTATAATACCACCTTCCGAACACCTGGCCGTATAATACCACCTTCCGAACACCTGGTCGTATAATACCACCTTCCGAACACCTGGTCGTATAATTACTCCTGAAAATATTTTTTTTAATGCTAGTCTTGAGTGACCGATAAGTAATAATGTTTACATTTCAGGTTATGTTATTTCATCTCTCAGTTACTTTTGTTTTGAGCTTTGTTCCACCCATACCCACAACCACACCCATACCCACACCCATACCCACACCCATACCCACAACCACACCCACAACCACACCCATACCCACAACCACACCCATACCCACAACCATACTTAGACCCACACCCAGACCCAGACCCCACACCCATACCCACAACCATACCCAGACCCACACCCAGACCCAGACCCCATACCCACACGCATACCCATACCCACAACCACCACACCACACCAGACCCACACCTACCCAACCCAACCCACCCACACCCATACCCACAACCATACCCATACCCACACCCATACCCACACCCACACCCAGACCCACACCGAGACTCACACTCAGACCCACACCCACACCCAGACCCACACCCACACCCAGACTCTCACCCACACCCAGACCCACACCCAGTGTTTACATATTTTCCCTTGAAAGTAATTGCTTCTCCTCGCCTTAGAGGAAGAGTAGTAAGCAATTACCAATTAATATCCGTGACTTTCTACTTACACTTGTTGCATTTATATACTTTCCGTCAACAATTCTTTACTGTACAGGGTATAAGTGGTTAGCCAACCGCTGGTATACAAGTGCTGGGTATCATTAGTTAGCCAACCGCTGGTATACAAGTGCTGGGTATCATTAGTTAGCCAACCGCTGGTATACAAGTGCTGGGTATCATTAGTTAGCCAACCGCTGGTATACAAGTGCTGGGTATCATTAGTTAGCCAACCGCTAGTGTGGCATGCTAAGAGTATGTTAAAGTTTTTTGGGCTTATGTTAAACACCCTTAAAGGCATTCCTCCCGATGAGCGAACCAGTTCCTAAGGGTTTAACGAGCATGGGCTCCGTCGTTATAGCAGTACCTTGGTTCAACCAGCCAGTCACAAGAAAGCCCGCCAAAGCTGTGAAGCGATGTGGTACACCTCTGACGTAACTTTGGTAGACTTACTTTCCCAGGTAAGTCTACCAAAGCTAAAGTTTTCACTGTATCTTGTGCTTACATTCGCCTCATCGTACATAGTTGTAAATACTGTACATAGGCTATATACATATTCTAAATACAAGCTCGTCTCTGATGGAAATACAATCACTGCTGCCTGTTTGGTCGTTACAGCTAGGTGTGCAGGTCAGTCTACACCTGTGCTCGTAACCATTGCTAGGTATCAGTGGAAATAAATGGTATAAAATACCGACACAATGGAAAAATAAACACATAAGCAGTATAATGTGATCCTTTATTGACAACGTTTCGCCCACGCAGTGGGCTTTATCGAGTCACAGACAGATCTACAACTGCTGGTATACCAGTACTAGGTATCAGTAGGTCAGCAACTACTGGTATATTGGTGCTATAAATTACATTTTGGTGAGTATTAAGAACGGAGACATACTACTTGGGAAGGAAGACACTCAGTGTGCCACTAAAAGATCTGTCTGTGACTCGATAAAGCCCACTGCGTGGGCGAAACGTTGTCAATAAAGGATCACATTATACTGCTTATGTGTTTATTTTTCCGCTAGGTATCAGTAGGTCAACTGGTAGTATACCAGTGCTAGGTATCAGTTGGTCAACTGCTGGTATACCAGTGCTAGGTATCAGTAGGTCAACTGGTAGTATACCATTACTAGGTATCAGTAGGTCAACTGGTAGTATACCAGTGCTAGGTATCAGTTGGTCAACTGCTGGTATACCAGTACTAGGTATCAGTAGGTCAGCAACTACTGGTATATTGGTGCTATAAATTACATTTTGGTGAGTATTAAGAACGGAGACATACTACTTGGGAAGGAAGACACTCAGTGTGCCACTAAAAGAAAGAGATTGTTACGTCATACATACCTCCAGAAGCATACATAGAGAAGACAACAACAGCAAGAATACAAGGAACTTTAATAAGTAATAATTAAGAGTACTATTTATCATACACCATCTACTAAGATAAATCCCTGAGTCTATAGCACCATTATCCAACATGGTTGAATGGAAAGAGACGACTGGTTTTGTTGGCTTAACATTCTGTTGGAGTGTGATCAAGGATGCATTTCTGAAGGGATTCAGGGATGCCTCGCCCTACTAATATCAGGACCTTCCAGAAAGAGAGCCAACCCATGGGGAATGTACTAATTAGAAAATTTGTTACACAGGTCTGCACGACGAATTTTTTCTACTGAATTCTGGTTTTAATGTCTCTTTTGCTGTGCTGTCAATTGTCCGTTGACTGTAGGTCTTCCAGTGTATGACGCAGATATAAATATAGTGCTCAATAAAAATACTCTAAGTAGAAATCCGGTAATGTAAATACCATTCTGTTTCACTGAAACAGAAAAAAAACAATGGGTTACAATAGTATAAGCGCTGGGGTTATAACCCTAATAAGAACTCTGGTTCCTTTCCTTTTAGCACCCTGTACTCGTTCAGCCATAACTAAGAACCACCAACACATAAACTACGTGTTGTTTTACTTCTAGATTCATGTAAACATAGTATTTTAGTAATATAATCATGTAAACATGGTGTGTTACTTATATACTAAAGCAAACAAAGAAGTTTAAGAATGCTGAGCGGTTTGTGAGCAGCCTGGTCCTGGAGCTGAGAGATAAGAGCTACGAGCAAGAGAGTATAGCGGTTCTTGACGACTCTGGTGACGGAGGTGTAGAGCAGGAGAGGATATTATGCTGACATACAATACTGTGAGCCAGGGTTGTCTAACTGATGGCCAGGGGCAGAATGCATTCCCCTGGCCATTTATTTGCGTCATGCAGGAGCGTCTTGGCAAACCTCTCAACACGTCCTTCACTTGCATATTACTGAAGGCTTCCACTCCCACGGCAACCCTTCCTCTACATGTGAAACCTCTTGAACAAAGCTTCAGTATACACTGGCAGATGTAAGACTCCCGCTGAATAATTTCATATTGCAGGGCAATTATACAGAATTAAAGGATAATATATGCTAGCTAAACCTAACCTAACTAAAACTAACCTAGCCGAGACATAAGAACATAAGAAAGAAGGAACACTGCAGCATTTCTACTGGCCCATGCAAGGCAGGGCCAAGTCTCCCACCGGCTTAAGCCAATGCCCCGACCAGCCAGGTCAGGTTACATTCACTTAAGGAAGGAGCACGGCATCTGACCTAGTAGCACAAAATAGTCAAGACCAACTCACACCCACCCGCACCCACTCATATATTTATCTAGCCTATTTTTAAAATTACACGTTTTAGCCTCTATAACTGTACTCGGGAGTTTGTTCCACTCATCGACAACTCTATTACCAAACCAATGTTTTCCTATATCCTTCCTGAATCTGAATTTATCCAACTTAAAGCCATTGCTGCGAGTTCTGTCAATACTAGATATTTTTAGCACGCTATTTACATTCCCTTTATTTATTCCTGTTTTCCATTTATACACCTCAATCATATCCTCCCTAATTCTACGCCTTTCAAGAGAGTCCAGATTCAGGGCCCTCAGTTTATCCTCATAGGGAAGATTTCTGATACATGGGATCAACTTTGTCATCTCCTTTGTAAGTTTTCCAGAGCATTTATATCCATTCTGTAATACGGTGACCAGAACTGTGCAGCATAATCTTGAGTTTTTTATTGGAACTTCCTTCCCTTCAGATATGTAGGCGGGGGTGATTCTTGTAAAATGGCTTCCTATACTGAAGGACGGGCTGCCCACGGGCACAACAGAGCCTCGGGGACTGACCCCCACTATCGAGTCTGAGGACTGTCCCACTATCGAGTCTGAGGGACTGACCCCACTATCGAGTCTGAGGGACTGACCCACTATCGAGTCTGAGGGACTGACCCCACTATCGAGTCTGAGGGACTGACCCCACTATCGAGTCTGAGGACTGACCCCCACTATCGAGTCTGAGGGACTGACCCCCCACTATCGAGTCTGAGGGACTGACCCCCCACTATCGAGTCTGAGGGACTGACCCCCCACTATCGAGTCTGAGGGACTGACCCCCCACTATCGAGTCTGAGGGACTGACCCCCCACTATCGAGTCTGAGGACTGACCCCCACTATCGAGTCTGAGGACTGACCCCCACTATCGAGTCTGAGGGACTGACCCCCCACTATCGAGTCTGAGGGACTGACCCCCCTGTCGCGGCTGAGGGACTGATCCCCCTGTCGCGGCTGAGGGACTGACCCTGTCGGCTGAGACTGACCCATCGGCTGAGGGTCTGACCCTAACTCTACTGTGATCGAGTCTGAGGACTGACCCCCTATTCCAGTCTGAGGGACATTGGTTACTACGTCAAGGTGAGGGAACTACTAGGTTAGAGCTAGTGAATATAGATTAGTAGTAGTAGTATGAAGCAACATCAAGTCAGAACAGACAATATGACCTTATGATTCTTAACTACTACTCAATACAGTTGATCACTATTACTCTAACCCACTAGTTCTTTTCACTAACTTGACAGTATCCAACTGTGTCATATTCTTGTACGGTTTGAACCCTCAGAGCGAACTGCCCATCAAATGTCACTGAGTGCAATGTATCCTTACTTAACATATTGTCGGTAATTCTACCAATATTATTCAACTTACTGTGTTTAGCGTTATGTTAGCCTGTATTAGACGAAGAAGCCTGCTGAGCAGGCGGAGATTTTCGGCATTAAAGATATCCATGTGTTGTACATGTCTTGTTCGACTAGTATCGTACATCATCAGTAACATACAGGGATTGGACAACGTAATATGAACACCTTGTTCTATAACATTTTTTTTTATTTTCAGTATGGAGTTGGTCCTCCATTTGCTGCTAAAACAGCACCAGTTCGTTTAGGAATTGATTCATATAACATTTGAACAGTATCCAGGGGAATTTTGAGCCATTCCTCAAGCAACACTGATCTAACTCTTCCAATGACGACGGTGGAGGAAATCTGTTCGTGACTTGCTGTTGCAGTTGACCCCACAGATGCTCGATAATATTAAGATCCGGCGATGGTGGGGGCCAATCTAAGTGTTCGACTTCACTTTCATGTTAATTTTGAACAATTCTAGTGGTGTGAACTGGTTCATTATCATCTTGGAAGATAGCGTAAAAAGGGACTTGTAAAATTTAAATTGATTATGCAGTCATTCGACAGTTTTTTGATATGTTAATTAGGTAATCCTGAAGTAGTACCCGTGGCTATTGACATGTGCAAGTGCACTATGATCTAGAACTGATGAGATAACCTTCAAGAACCTTTCCTGTTTGGCTTCAAGTATTAAAAAAAAAAGATTATCCTAATTCGGTGAAGAGACTGTAAGATTTGTCAGGAAACAGGACAAGTGTTTCCTGACGCAGGTCAGTCACATGATGACCCACCACTAGAGCTTTTGGTCATCTGACTGAGGCCTTCCACTGGCTTACGCATCCACCCTTTAAAAATTAATATTATATGTATTATATTACATATTAGGTAAATGAAAACTGTTGGGGAAAGTTTGATAATCTACATTTTAATATGAGTTATTCTTTCTAACCTGACGTTAAAAATATTTTAAGAATACCTCTGTCAACACCTTTCTTATTTAATTGATGACGTACTTTACATACAGGATAGTACCCGGTTGAGTGTATTTTGAGCAGATGCAAGTTTCATAATTTACTAATTTACTAACAGAACTAAAAAATGTTAATCATTGCAGTCTGAGAAATATCAGGAGAATGCCTTCTCGGATAGACTTCAGACTTGTGCAGTTGCTAGGCTTCACGAAAAGAAAATTTGGCATTTACTGTCAGTTACGGAAGTTTAAATTTGTTAATTATATTTAACATAATTAACATAAAACTTCCGTACATTGCATTGAAAAACATGCAGTGTAACTGAAGAATGCCTTGTCTGATCGGCTTCAAACCATAAACGCTGGAGTATTTTAAATTAGTATTTTGTTTGATTAATTTTGGAATGTATTAGTGACAATTTTATTGAAAAAAACTTGAATATTTATTTCTTATAAATAAAAATTTTCTAATAGATTTCAGAGATTTTTTAATAAAAAATAACAGAAAAGAAAACTGAGAAAGATTATAAACTCATTTTTATTGCATTTTTATTTCACTTTTATTGCATTATTAAGTTTGACTATTGCAGTGAATTCTGTAATATATTTTCATTACTTTCTGGTCTTTCTCCAGAATTTTCGTTTATAACTCAAGGATGCCTCACTCGATCGGCTTCAAATTTCAACACTGGTGTAGTGTAACTAGGCCAAGGTTCATGCAACTGTTGACATGTGTGGGTTGTCCTCTGCTCAGTGTTATATATCCCAGTCCCAGATTTCATTTACGTGCGATAACTTATAGTAATAATATCTTTATTACTACAAGTACATGTACAAGGTATACAGTCCTAGCTGACATCAATGACATACAACTATATAGAAAGCCCTTGTTATGCTGAGCATTTCGGGAAAATTAGGTCAGTGTCCCAGGATGCGACCCACACCAGTCAGCTAACACCCAGGTACCCATTTTACTGATGGGTGAACATAGACAACCGGTGTAAAGAAACACGCCCAATGTTTCTACCCTCGCTGTTAATCGAACGCAGACTCTCGCCGTGTGAAGCGAGAGCTTTAGCCACCAGGCCACGGGGCACCTTGATTCTTCAGATCGGCTTCAAACTTTGAACACTGGTGTGTCCTAGTTATAAGGGGGTTAGGGTCATTATTGGAGTGGCAAGTGTAAATTTGACAGTTAAATACGGATGATATTTTCTCCCATGCAATATCCTACCTATTTCTTCTTTATTGCGTTAATTAATTAATGTGAATTTGCTTATATTTTAAAACATTTAAAAAGTAGAATCATTGGTTTCTGTACGATAATTAGAAAATGCCTCATCTGATCGCCTTCAAACCTTCACGGCGAGTGTGCCCTATTAAGAGGGAGATTTATTGTTTAATTGGATTTTTCAGTCTCTAATTTGACAATTTTATTAATAAAAATTTTGGAGTATCAGAGTTAATTTTCTGGATCATTCAGAATTTGTATTATCAAACTAAAAAAAAATACAAGAAAGACTTCTTAATTAAACGCTTCAGACCTATGGCATGCATTTTTTTTATACAATCTTCATTTAGCAGTTCATAAGATATTTTTTACGTTGAACTTTAAACAGACATTAGGCTGATTTTAAATAATAATTTCTTTTTGTAATGCTATGGTCTACTATGTGTATTTTCACAGAGCATCTTGTGTAAGTTTCAGAAGTCTGTTGTTTTTCTTGCGTGAACGAGAGAACGAAGCCTCTCAAGTCAGCTGTTACTACCAACAACAGTGATGGTGGAAGCAACTCTGAGGGAACACCCAGAAAAAACATCGCTCAGTGATTGTTTTCTTATGCTTTACCTGGACACATAATATTATGGTTCACGTGTTGAGAGATTCATGCCTCTACATACGTACACGTGCACATAAACACACACATACAAGTATACATATACCTACATTCATGCATATTTACGTACATATATGCGTAGACATGCATGCATATACACTACACGCAATAGGCCAAGTGTCTACTGACACTTGCCTTTGACATCCGGTAACTATTTCACTGACACTGATACACAAGCATATATATGCACATACATACACACCTTTATGAATGGGAATGATAGGGGTGATGCAGCCAGGAAAGAGAGAGAACACAATATCTACCAAGGGAGACGGCTTGGCCAAGGAGGGGATGAGTACACACACACACACACACACACAATGTATGTATATATATGTCGTGCCGAATAAGTAAAACTGGTCAATTAGCAAGAACTCATTTAAAATTAAAGTCCTTTCTAAAAAAATTCTCTTATACGTTTTTTTCATTTATGTTAATGTAAAATTAATAATTTAGTACCAAAAAAAAACTTAGAAAACTAACCTAACCTTATAACAAGCGCAATTTAATTTAGCCTAATTCAACTAAATATATTTTTTTCGTTGGTTTCAGAATGATTTTTGCAAAATTATTGGATACACAAATTTTCGCTTGCCTTATTCGGCAAGAAGAGCGTTGCTATTTAAGCCAAATTCGCGTTTTACCTATTTGGCACGATATATATATATACATATGCTAGGAATTCGCAAGAGCAGGCGAAATATTCACAAACACTGATCTCTGGCCGACGGATCAGTGTTTGTGAAATATATATATATATATATATATATATATATATATATATATATATATAAATCGATGCCAGTAACCTAGAATCGACCCCCGTAACCACATACAGGTGGGTACATACATATGACAGGAAATAAAGGCGTTCTGTTCACAGATGAAGTAATGAGAATACAACCAGAAGTAGACCAGGAAAGATTACAAATGGATCTAGACAGGTTGCTTGATTGGTCTGTCAAGTGGCTAATGGAATTTAACCTCAGCAAATGCAATGTTATGAAAATCGGAAAAGGGCAGAGACGTCCGAAAAAAGTGTTAAGGCTTGGGAGGACAAAAGTTGCAAACTTCCCTTGAAGAGAAGGACCTCGGGGTGAGCAAAGTTCCCAGCATTTCACCTGAGGTAAACATCAATCGAATAACCGCTGCAACCAACACGAGACTAGCATATTTAAAGGTAGCTTCAAGAACGTCAACAAGGAGGCGTTCATGATCTTATACATGGCATATGGCAAGCCCATCTACGAGTATGCAGCACCATTATACACAGAGGGTCGCAACAGACAAGTGAAGAAGCAGCAGTCAGCTGGGGTGTGGCTCCAAAAGGATCCTGTTGTGTTTGCTGCCTTTGCACCTTCTGACATCGTCTGCTGCTACTTAGCTGCTACGCCCTTCGAGTCCCCTGGGGTGGGGTTAGTGGTAGCCCATGGTGCCTAACTTCTCCCTACGAACCCCGTGAGTGCGGGGAATGGGGTTAGGACTGGGGACAATTGGTCCCAGACAATGAAGAGGTACTTGTACCTCTTCTCATGGAAGACATTAGTCAAGACACTCCTGAGATAGGGAGCCAAGGCCGGGTCACAAACTGGAAGAGACCCGGGCCGGGCTATTACCGGTGAACTTCAAGCAAGCAACCAGTATAAACCCACATATGCGGCCTCAGTGTGGAGACCTGACGTGAATTTCCAGAAGTGAGAGGGTTGAAGGAACTAAACCTGACAACACTGGCGGAGAGAAGAATAAGAGGAGACACGATTATGACACAAAATCTTAAGAGAAATTGATAGGGAAGATAGGGACAGAGAAAATTAAGAGGACCAAGATCAAGGTGACACAAATGAGAGAGATGAGCCACAGTGATGTTAGAAAATATTTCTTGGGTCTCAGAGTGGTTGAGAAGTAGAATAACTTGGACGAGGAGTACAAGGAGTACAGAGGAGTACAAGGAGTACAAGGAGTACAAGGAGTACAAGGAGTACAAATCGATGAATACATAAGCGCATTTACATAGCTGCGCACACAGGCATGTGCATATTTTGTATATATGTATGTATATGCACGTATTTATCATTTCACATACACAATTGTTTACGTATGTACATACACAAATGTTAACATACGTGCATATAAAAAGTGTTAACATACACACGTACATGCATGTGAGTGTATGTAAGTACATACGTACTCGAATACACACACACACACACACACACACACACACACACAAACATGCATCCACATAAAAGCATATATAGATACCTACAAACACTCACCCACATACAAACGCACATTCACTATACTCACACGCATTCTTATGCATAAATATACATATACACACATATATGCAAATACACCCATACATACACGGTGTCCCGTAGCTCGATTGCTAGCCCACTCGTATCACACACTGAGGTCCGGGGGTCGATCCCCGGTACGGCTGGAAAACATTAGGACGTGTTTCCTTAAGACACCTGCTGTCCATGTTCACCCATCAGTAAAATGGGTACCTGGGTGTTAGTCTACTGGTGTGGGTCGCATCCTGGGGACTAAACTGACACGATTTGCTCGAAATGCTTTGCATAACAAAGGGCTTTCTAGGCCTGTATATCTTGTACATGTACTTGTAGAAATAAATATTATTATTATTATTATTATTATTATATACAGAAAGGCTGACACTGCAGGTGTGGGCGTTGGGGAGGAGGGGGGGGGGTAACCATATACACGCTTGTGCACACCATCACCGCACACACACGAATGGGTAAGGATCTACATACACGCATGCAGATAAATATACGCATATTCCTATTCACGAACACGCACAGTAGATGAGTCTCTGTGATTGCAAAATCAATAGGTTAAGTTCACGCAGATACACGAGTACACCCCCCCCCCCCACACAAGTTGAAGACTCCTATGAGTCAAAGGGATGTTAGGAAGTATTTCTTCAGTCAGAGTTGTCAGGAAGTGGAATAGCCAAGAAAGCGACGTAATGGAGGCAGGAACCATACATAGTTTTAAGACGAGGTTTGAAAAGCTCATGGAGCAGGGAGAGAGAGAACCTAGTAGCAATCAGTGAAGAGGCGGGGCCAGGAGCTATGAATCGACCCCTGCAACCACAAATAGGTGAGTACAAATAGGTGAGTACACACAAACACACACGCACGCATATAATACAGGCCGAGTGTCTAATCGACATGTGCCTAGGACAGAATGGTAACTCATCATATAATAATTTTAACAGTATAATATCATCATATTGTAATTTGAAAACAAATTTTAACTAGAATAAACTAGAATAAATTTCTCTATTATTATGTACATAGTCTTTAAGTTACTAGGTTAAGCTGCCCCTAATGCCATTGCATGTCAGTGGCTCTCCTTGCACTTCACCATGGCATGTCAGTGGCTCTCCTTGCACTTCACCATGGCATGTCAGTGGCTCTCCTTGCACTTCACCATGGCATGTCAGTGGCTCTCCTTGCACTTCACCATGGCATGTCAGTGGCTCTCCTTGCACTTCACCATGGCATGTCAGTGGCTCTCCTTGCACTTCACCATGGCATGTCAGTGGCTCTCCTTGCACTTCACCATGGCATGTCAGTGGCTCTCCTTGCACTTCACCATGGCATGTCAGTGGCTCTCCTTGCACTCAATTTACATTGTAACTACAAATACCTATGTAATCTGCAATTAAATAAAATTTACTTTACAAAGGTCAAGTACCTTTAACAACCGGTAACTAACATGTATACATATTCACAAGTACACATTATATGCATACCATACATACACAGTAGTGTCAATGTGTGTGTATACAATACATATTCAAATGCACATACGCATGCGCGCACACACATGTATGTATGCGTACAAACATAAATATGCACACATACACACACTCGTGCATCATTTTATATTTTTGCTGCCGTGGAAGTTTATCATCTGCCTTCCTTCACTGTCTTACATGATGTTTGTCGTTCCCTGAGCTGGAGGATGTTCCGGGGGTCAACGCCCCCGCGGCCCGGTCCATGACCAGCTGCTGGCCGCACCGATTCCAACGTACGAACCACAGCCCGGTTGGTCAGGCACTGACCTTAAGTATCTGTCCAGCTCCCTCTTGATGACATTCAGGGGTCTATGGGTAATCTCCTTGTGTATGCTGGGAGGCATTTGGCCCTGACACTTACTGTGTTATTCATGGCACCCACTGTTTTTCGAGTCTTTTGCCTGTCGAGTCTTTTTCCTTTCATAGGGGGGCGGAGGATTTCTGTGTGCAGATTTGGGACTAGTCCCTCGCATGCGTTCCATGGAGCATGCGTCAAGGGACTTCAAACGGTCCCAGTAATTGAGGTGCTTCACTGTACTTATAAGTGCAGTAAAAGTTCTCTGTATCTCCAGATCTGCAGTTTCGCCTACCCTTAGTGAGCAGCAGTATTCCAGCCTGGGGAGAACAAGTGAGTTAGAGGATCATCATTGCTTTGGCATCCTTTGTTTTAAAGGTTCTCATTATCCATCCTATGATTTTCCTAGATGTTACAATGACATTGTGATCTTTGAAAGTGAGATCCTATGACATTACTCCTAAGTCCTTCACATTAGTTTCCCGCTCTATTGTGTGGTTAGGGTTTGTTTTATACCCCGATTTATCTTTTATTTCCACAAGTTTTTCATAGAGTAATTGAAATTTGTCCTTACTGAACTTCATATTGTTTTCTGTGGCCCATTTTAAGACTTGGTTTATATCTGTTAGTAGTGTCCTCAGTGGATGGAAAACTGTCATGCAAATTATATTATCATCATCAAAGGAAGACACAGTGATATGGTTAACATCTCTTTCTATGTCAGATATGAGGATGAGGAAAAGGATGGGGTGAGTACTGTACCTTGTGGAACAGAGCTTTTCATTGTGGCCGTATCTAACTTAACTCTGTTGGGAAATTAAAGAATTTGCCAATTTTATTAGATTGTTTTTTTCTGCAATAACTGGAGAATCTCTCTTCTGATTGGTTCCAAACATTAAACGTTCATACTTCTTACTTAGAAAGAGGTTTGGATTCAATTTAGTAAGTGTAGTTGCTAATTTGCAATTTTTATTGAAAAAATTGAGAAAATTGAAAAACTGGTTTTCAGGCAATAATTTGTGAATTCCGCATCTGATCGTCTGCAGCCTGTCAACACCGATACTCTGAAGGATGGGTGGGGATGTTGTGGTTCTGGATGATGGGTGGGGATGTTGTGGTTCTGGATGATGGGTGGGGATGTTGTGGTTCTGGAGGATGGGTGGGGATGTTGTGGTTCTGGAGGATGGGTGGGGATGTTGTGGTTCTGGAGGATGGGTGGGGATGTTGTGGTTCTGGAGGATGGGTGGGGATGTTGTGGTTCTGGAGGATGAGTGGGGATGTTGTGGTTCTGGAGGATGGGTGGGGATGTTGTGGTTCTGGAGGATGGTGGGGATGTTGTGGTTCTGGAGGATGGGTGGGGATTTTGTGGTTCTGGAGGATGGGTGGGGATGTTGTGGTTCTGGAGGATGGGTGGGGATGTTGTGGTCCTGAAGGATTGGTGGGGATGTTGTGGTCCTGAAGGATGGGTGGGAATGTTGTGGTTCTGAAGGATGGGTGGGGATGTTGTGGTTCTGAAGGATGGGTGGGGATGTTGTGATTCTGGAGGATGGGTGGAGATGTTGTGGTCCTGAAGGATGGGTGGGGATGTTGTGGTCCTGAAGGATGGGTGGGGATGTTGTGGTTCTGGAGGATGGGTGGGGATGTTGTGGTTCTGGAGGATGGGTGGGGATGTTGTGGTTCTGGAGGATGGGTGGGGATGTTGTGGTTCTGGAGGATG
This sequence comes from Cherax destructor, assembly GCA_009830355.1. Taxonomy (NCBI): domain Eukaryota; kingdom Metazoa; phylum Arthropoda; class Malacostraca; order Decapoda; family Parastacidae; genus Cherax; species Cherax destructor. Next base: position 51,005 of record WNWK01010208.1, on the reverse strand, counting down.
GGTGGGGATGTTGTGGTTCTGGAGGATGGGTGGGGATGTGGTTCGGGAGGATGGGTGGAGATGTTGTGGTCCTGAAGGATGGGTGGGGATGTTGTGGTTCTGAAGGATGGGTGGGGATGTTGTGGTTCTGGAGGATGGGTGGGGATGTTGTGGTTCTGGAGGATGGGTGGGGATGTTGTGGTTCTGGAGGAAGGGTGGGGATGTTGTGGTTCTGGAGGATGGGTGGGGATGTTGTGGTTCTGGAGGATGGGTGGGGATGTTGTGGTTCTGGAGGATGGGTGGGGATGTTGTGGTTCTGGAGGATGGGTGGGGATGTTGTGGTTCTGGAGGATGGGTGGGGATGTTGTGGTCCTGAAGGATGGGTGGGGATGTTGTGGTCCTGAAGGATGGGTGGGGATGTTGTGGTCCTGAAGGATGGGTGGGGATGTTGTGGTTCTGAAGGATGGGTGGGGATGTTGTGGTTCTGAAGGATGGGTGGGGATGTTGTGGTTCTGGAGGAAGGGTGGGGATGTTGTGGTTCTGGAGGATGGGTGGGGATGTTGTGGTTCTGAAGGATGGGTGGGGATGTTGTGGTTCTGGATGTGGGAAGTACAGTATCTGCACTATGAAGGATAGGTAAGGATGTTGTGGTTCTGGAGGTGGGAAGGACAGTACCTGCACTCTGAAGGATGGGTGGGGATGTTGTGGTTCTGGAGGTGGGAAGTACAGTACCTACACTCTGAAGGATAGATAAGGATGTTGTGGTTCTGGAGGTGGGAAGGACAGTACCTGCACTCTGAAGGATAGGCAAGGATGTTGTGGTTCTGGAGGTGGGAAGGACAGTACCTGCTTTCTGAAGGATGGGTTGGATGTTGTGGTTCTGGAGGTGGGAAGGACAGTACCTACACTCTGAAGGATAGGTAAGGATGTTGTGGTTCTGGTGGTGGGAAGGACAGTACCTGCACTCTGAAGGATAGGTAAGGATATTGTGGTTCTGAAGGTGGGAAGGGCAGTACCTGCACTCTGAAGGATGGATGGGTATGTTGTGGTTCTGGAGGTGGGAAGGGCAGTACCTGCACTCTGAAGGATAGGTAAGGATGTTGTAGTTCTGGAGGTGGGAAGTACAGTTCCTGCACTCTGAAGAATAGGTAAGGATGTTGTAGTTCTGGAGGTGGGAAGTACAGTACCTGCACTCTGAAGGATTGGTAAGGATATGGTTCTGGAGGTGGGATAACCGTGGGAAGTACAGTACCTGCACTCTGAAGGATAGGTAAGGATGTAGTTTTGGAGGTGAGAAGTACAGTGCCTGCACTTTGAAGGATAGGTAAGGATGTTGTAGTTCTGGAGGTGGGAAGTACAGTACCTGCACTCTGAAGGATAGGTAGAGTATTATGGTTCTGGAGGTAGGAAGTATACTACCATAGTGTTTTAAATTGTACCAAATGTGGCATAGTGCCATACATTGTTCGAAGTGTACCAAAGTGTCTTTCATTGCGCCAAGCGCACCATAATAACTTAAATTATTCAAAGGTAACATAGTAACTTAAATTGTTCCAAGATAACGAAGTTACTTAAATTGTTCCAAGGTAACGAAGTTACTTAAATTGTTGCAAGGTAACGTAGTGATTTAACTTGTTCCAAGGTAAAGTAGTGATTGTTCCAAGGTAACGTAGTGACTTAAATTGTTCCAAGGTAACGTAGTGACTTAAATTGTTCCAAGGTAACGTAGTGACTTAAATTGTTCCAAGGTAACGTAGTGACTTAAATTGTTCCAAGTTAACGTAGTGACTTAAATTGTTCCAAGTTACCGTAGTGACTTAAATTGTTCCAAGGTAACGTAGTGACTTAAATTGTTCCAAGGTAACGTAGTGACTTAAATTGTTCCAAGGTAACGTAGTTACTTAAATTGTTCAAAGGTAACGTAGTGGCTTAAATTGTTCAAAGGTAACGTAGTGACTTAAATTGTTCCAAGGTAACGTAGTGACTTAAATTGTTCAAGGTAACGTAGTGACTTAAATTGTTCCAAGGTAACGTAGTGACTTAAATTGTTCCAAGGTAACGTAGTGACTTAAATTGTTCCAAGGTAACGTAGTGACTTAAATTGTTCCAAGGTAACGTAGTGACTTAAATTGTTCCAAGGTAACGTAGTGACTTAAATTGTTCCAAGGTAACGTAGTGACTTAAATTGTTCAAAGGTAAAATAATTTATCTTTCACCGTTCCAATTGTACCACAATGTTTTAAATTATATCAAGTATACCATGGTATCTTACATTATACCAAGTGTACCCTTGTGATTTACATTATACCAAGTGTACTGTTGTGGCTTACATTGTTCCAAGTGTACCACAGTGTCTAACACTGTACAAAGTGTATCATAGTATTGTACCATTGTACGAAGTGTACTGTGGTGTTTTTACATTGTAAAAATGTACCGTTCTGTCTTAGATTTATTCTGTGAATTGTTCCATGCTGCTGCTGCTGCCAAGATTTGAAAAATAAGTTCCAACTGTAAAATGCAGCAGCATGGTACTAACTACTCTACAACATCTACTTTTCCATACAGTACGAACTGTACCATAATGTGCTAGCTACACCATACCGTACCAACTGTATCATGCAGTACCAATTGTACCATACAATACCATACATTGTTCCTTTCTGTACCATACAGTACCAGAGATTGTTCCTTACTGTACCATACAGTACCTTACTGAAAGTGTTTCCCGGTTTCTCCTAATACTAATGAAGGGCTATTGATCCAAAAATATGGAACAATCCTCGGATCAAACCGAATGACCTACCCGTCCTTAGGCACGGTATGACCCATCCCGGTTAGCATTTCCCTTTAATAATAATAATAATAATAATAACATGCTTTACAGTGCTGTACTACAATACTTTGACATATATAAGATCTCTTTCATGCACTAAGAATCCTTCCCATGTACTCCAATGTTATCAAAATTATCCCTGAACACTTTGTTCCCCCTCCTATGTACCTCAACGGTACTGCTATGTGAGGTGTACCGTTATATACGTGTCGTGGGTCTGGCTAGCTGCTGGTATAATGTTCTCTTCTTCCCTGCCTCCATTCCACCGTTATCGTCCTTCTCCCCTATTCCATTATTTCCTATATATTTCCGACATGTTGATATTGTGTCTGCTGCCTACTCCCATTTTCATCCGTCATCCTTCCTTCCCTGTTTCTTTTTTGGTGGGTGCACTTACCTATTTGTACTCGCATATTTGTGGTTGCAGGGGTTGAGTCTCAGCACCTGATCCCGCCTCTAGATTTACTCTACTGGCTGAGGGAGCTCTGTCGTATATATTCTTAAAACTCTGTATGGATCCTGCCTCCACCGCTTCGCTGTCTGTCATTCCACTTCCTGACCACTAAAAGAAGTATTTCATAATATTACTATGACTCATGTGTTTTTAATTTCCGTCTGTCCTCTAGTGTTCCTGGGACCTGCCTCTGAACGCTCTTCCTGCCCACCTTGTCTGTTCCTCTCAGTATTTTGTACATCGTAATCATTTCAACCCTAGTTATTCTCTTCTCTAATATAGTTAGGTTTATCATAGCTCAGATCCCTCACCTCTGGGACTAGTCTCTTTACAAACCTTTGCACTTTTTTTTTTTCAGTTTCACGTGTTTTATTAAGTGCGGGTTCCATACCGGCGCTGAATGCTTTAAAATGGGCCTGACGTACGCAGTGTGGAGGTTCCTGAAAGCCACTTAAATATGCCACTCTCCCACTTGCTGCGGTAGTTATTTGATTCACGTGTGCCTCAAGTGCAATGCTCGAAACCATATTCACCCCGAGGTCCCTCTCTTCCTAGGAGGTTTGCTGCCTTTGTCCTATGAGCCTGTACTCTGTTTCCAGTCATTTTTACTCTTCGATTTTGTTTTAGCTGGGGTTAAATTCTAACAGCCGATTGTCAGAAAAATTCTGAAACTTGTCCAGACCCATTTGTAATGTTTCCTGGTCTACCCCTGTTTATAGTCTCCACATTATTTTCACACCATCTGTGAACAGGAACACCTCTGACTCGATTTCTTGTCATATTTACGTACACAAACTGACCCTGTTAGAACCCCCACTCGTCACACTCGCCCATTCTGACACCATCTCCCGGGCAATAACTCACTTTTCCCTCCTGCTAAGTATTTCTTGATCCACTGTATTGTTTTTCCTGTTATCCCTGCCTGCTCCTGTAGCTTCTGTTCCAGTCTCTTATTAGGAAAATACAGTCCGCCCATTCGTCTCTCCTGCCTAACTTTCTTTACCCTGTCATAGAACTGTAGCAGAGTTGTGAGACAGGATTTGCCATCTCTAAAGCTGTGCTGGCTGTTTAAGAATTTGCTCCTTTCTAAGTGCTACGCTGTTCTTCTCCTGATAATCTACATATCTTACATACTATGCATATCAGTGACACTGGCCTGTAGGTACCTACATCTGCTGTTTTCTAGGTCTCTGGAAGCTGCCCTGTTTCAATTGACTTGAGATCACTACTAGGGTTCACACAGTTCTTCTGCGTCTCTGTCAGACTCCACAGAGAATTGTCTCGTTCCATTACCTTCCAGGAATCTAGCTCGTTCAGTGGTTCCTTCACTCTTCCTCCCGTGTGTGCATTGTGTCCACCACTCTACTGTACATTCGCTTTCTCTGACTTTGATTATGTGAAAGAGAGAGAGAGAGTGAAAGTGAGAGAGATCTTTGAGTACGCAGCACAAGTGTCCCACAGGCACCTAGCAAAACACCAACGATAAATACAAATTGTTTGGAGGTATTTCTCAAGACTTGTGTAACGATTAAAACAATTATTATAACTGTTTTATTATTATATTCATGGTTGGAGAGCCACAACCCGCAGTCATAACGAGAACGTTCCATCTAGTAAAATACATGCAGAAGTTCTTAGATGTGTCAGTATGTGCCACTAGTCGAGACACAGAACTAAGATGAATGTATTACGTGAAGTTAGAGAAGATGAACCTGGTGACAGTAGAGGACGAGGCTAAGGGCGACAAGAATACGACTGGCAAAATTTTAGTAGGTCTTTATAGGGTATGTATAAAGAAACAGGTGGATGCTGACGACACAAACGAGTCCTCGTGATGCAAGAAAGTTCTTTAATCTCAGAGTGGTTTAAAAAGTGGAATAATTTGATGAGGAAGTTAAGGTAAATTTAAAACACGGCTTCTGGAGAAGACCTAATAAGGCCCAAGGGAACAGAAACGAGCAATAAGGGTCAAAGTAATCTAAGAGGAGGGGTGTGAGTGTAAGTGTGTGTGTGTGTGTACTCGCCTAATTGTGGTTGCAGGGGTCGAAACTCAGATCCTGGCCCCGCCTCTTCACTGATCGCTACTGGATCCTCTCTCTCTGCTCCATGAGCTTTATCATACCTCGTCTTAAAGCTATGTATGGTTCCTGCCTCCACTACATCACTTGCTAGACTATTCCACTTCCTGACTATATGACTGAAGAAATACTTAATAACATCCCTTTGACTCATCTGAGTCTTCAACTTCCAATTGTGACCCCTTGTTTCTGTGTCCCCTTTCTGGAACATCCTGTCTCTGTCCACCTTGTCTATTCCCCGCAGTATTTTGTATGTCGTTATCATGTCTTTCCAAACCCTCCTATCCTCTAGTGTCGTCAGGCCGATTTCCCTTAGCCTTTCTTCGTAGGACATTCCCATTAGCTCTGGAACTAACCTTGTTGCAAACCTTTGCACTTTTTCTAATTTCTTGACGTGCTTGACCAGGTGTGGGTTCCAAACTGGTGCTGCATACTCCAGTATGGGCCTGACGTACACGGTGTACAGTGTCTTGAACGATTCCTTACTAACGTATCGCAACGCTTTCTCAGGTTTGCCAGGCGCCCATGTGCTGCAGCAGTTATCTGGTTGATGTGTGCTTCCGGAGACGTGCTCGGTATTATACTCACCCCAAGATCTTTCTCCTTGAGTGAGGTTTGCAGTCTCTGGCCACCTAGCCTATACTTTGTCTGCGGTCTTCTTTGCCCTTCCCCGATCTTCATGACTTTGCATTTGGCGGGGTTAAATTCGAATAGCCAGTTGCTGGACCACGTGTCCAGCCTGTCCAGGTCTCTTTGGAGTCCTGCCTGATCCTCATCTGATTTAATTCTTCTCGTTAACTTCACATCATCTGCAAATAGGGACACTTCTGAGTCTATTCCTTCCGTCATGTCATTCACATATACCAAAAACAGCACTGGTCCTAGGACTGACCCCTGTGGAACCCCGCTCGTCACAGGCGCCATTGTTATGCGTGCCTGATCCTCTAGCTTCTGCACTAATCTCTTGTGAGGAACTGTCGAAGGCCTTCTTGCAGTCCAAGAAAATGCAGTCAACCCACCCTTCTCTCTCGTGTCTTACTTCTGTTACCTTGTCATAAAACTCCAGGAGGTTTGTGACAGGATTTGCCTTCCATGAATCCGTGCTGGTTGTCATTTATAATCTTGTTCCGTTCCAGGTGCTCCACCACTCTCCTCCTGATAATCTTCTCCATGACTTTGCATACTATACACGTCAGCGACACTGGTCTGTAGTTTAGTGCCTCGTTTCTGTCTCCTTTCTTAAAAATAGGAACTACATTTGCCATCTTCCATACCTCAGGTAGTTGCCCAGTTTCGAGGGATGTGTTGAAGACCGTGGTATTCCATCATTTCGTTTACAAACTTTCCTACCAATTCTCTGTCGCACTGAACCTTCTTCAGGAAGTTCCACATACCTGTGTAGTCCCCCCTTTTATAGTTTGGCTTTTCCCATTCAACTCCTGTTACCCTCTTCACTTGTAACTCTACTATGTATTCAAAACTCAGAACCACATGATCACTAGCTCCAAGGGGCCTCTCGTATGTAATGTCCTCAATGTCTGAACTGAGCTTTTTAATGAGGCACCTGAGTTTACTAGAGGTATTTTCACTGTCGTGGTTATTCATCTGATGTACACCTCTTATAATGTGTTTAATTTTATGCTCACTTTTACATCAGAATTTGTTGTTTGAGGTTTATGAAGCTTTTGATAATCTTGCGCTTGATCGAAATTGAACTGAATTAATCATCTATATGACTATTCCTGCAGTCCATTAATATTTTCTTGTAGCCTTCCCATCTCATCAGATTTTCATTCTTATGTTGACATACATCACACGTACATCACACATACATCACATATACATCACTTATACATCACATATATATCAGTAACAGTTCCTTACCATGACCGCTGTGACATTACTTCATCCGGTATAAATTGTTCACTTTCCCAGCCTCCTCTGATACTTTCCCATCCTCCTCTGATACTTTCCCAGCCTCCTCTGATACTTTCCCAGCCTCCTCTGATACTTTCCCAGCCTCCTCTGATACTTTCCCAGCCTCCTCTGATACTTTCCCAGCTTCCTCTGATACTTTACCAGCTTCCTCTGATACTTTCCCAGCCTCCTCTGATACTTTCCCAGCCTCCTCTGATACTTTCCCAGCCTCCTCTGATACTTTCCCAGCCTCCTCTGATACTTTCCCAGCCTCTTCTGATACTTTCCCAGCCTCTTCTGATACTTTCCCAGCCTCCTCTGATACTTTCCCAGCCTCCTCTGATACTTTCCCAGCCTCTTCTGATACTTTCCCAGCCTCCTCTGATACTTTCCCAGTTTCCTCTGATACTTTCCCAGCCTCCTCTGATACTTTCCCAGCCTCCTCTGATACTTTCCCAGCCTCCTCTGATACTTTCCCAGCCTCCTCTGATACTTTCGCAGCCTCCTCTGATACTTTCCCAGCCTCCTCTGATACTTTACCAGCCTCCTCTTATACTTTCCCAGCCTCCTCTTATACTTTCCCAGCCTCTGATACTTTCCCAGCCACCTCTGATACTTTCCCAGCCTCCTCTAATACATAATTTCATGTTATTTTCATATCACTGGGTTTTCATTATTTTGACATTGCGATAAAATAATCTTAAAATACAATAACAAAACGTCTTAAAATGCAATAAAAGGCTATGGAATAAAAAGGCACAATACCGTGGCTGGAACAATTCACTAAAAACCCTCACTGAGAGAAAAAACTCTCACTTAGTGAGGAGTTTTGGGTAAATAGGAAATGTTTTAATTCCACATTAAATTTAATTTTTTTTAAAAGATAATACAGATACCCTTAAAAATACCATATAGCATATGTGTATATATACCGAGATGTGCATGTTCCTCAGTGTATATATACCGAGATGTGCATGTTCCTCTGTGTATATATACCAAGATGTGTATATGTCTTCTTAAGAAATTAAACTAGTCTTAACTGGTGAACATGTGACAAGCGGCCAATTAACCAACCATTCCAATTATTTTTTAAGCACAATACAAATTCTCTTATAATTTGATCGTTATAGACGCAGATAGATGGTGTCTGTGTCTGCATTCATATTCCTTGAGATTATTTATTCCCTTTATTTTAGGATTAAAGTTTTCTTGACTGGTGATGAACAGGTTACATACAGCCCTAACGACCCTCGTGTAGTCGATAGGCTTTAAACCCACATAACCTATTATATAAATGTTGATGTGTATGTGTGTTCTCGTGGATGGTGCGTGTCTGAGTGCCTCTAAGTATGTGCGTGTGCTTAAGTGTAACTGTAGGTGTGAGTGTATGTGGTGGTTAAGTGTGACTGTAGGTGTGAGTGTATGTGGTGGTTAAGTGTGACTGTAGGTGTGAGTGTATGTGGAGGTTAAGTGTGACTGTAGGTGTGAGTGTATGTGGTGGTTAAGTGTGACTGTAGGTGTGAGTGTATGTGGAGGTTAAGTGTGACTGTAGGTGTGAGTGTATGTGGAGGTTAAGTGTGACTGTAGGTGTGAGTGTATGTGGTGGTTAAGTGTGACTGTAGGTGTGAGTGTATGTGGAGGTTAAGTGTGACTGTAGGTGTGAGTGTATGTGGTGCTTAAGTGTGACTGTAGGTGTGAGTGTATGTGGAGGTTAAGTGTGACTGTAGGTGTGAGTGTATGTGGAGGTTAAGTGTGACTGTAGGTGTGAGTGTATGTGGTGGTTAAGTGTGACTGTAGGTGTGAGTGTATGTGGTGGTTAAATGTGACTGTAGGTGTGAGTGTATGTGGTGGTTAAGTGTGGCTGTAGGTGTGAGTGTATGTGGTGGTTAAGTGTGACTGTAGGTGTGAGTGTATGTGCTGGTTAAGTGTGACTGTAGGTGTGAGTCTATGTGGAGGTTAAGTGTGATTTTTAGGTAAGTGTACGTACGCCCCCTCTGTACTTTTACATATGGGCGCGCATGCGTCTGTAAATACCTATTTGTGATTATCAGTTGGTAGTTAAAGTAACAGAGTTGTTCTGGTACTCTTGAAAGTATTCCTGGAAAAGATGAGAGTTTTAAGACGATATCAATTAAATGTGATCTGCTTGAAAATGCTCTTCGCGAAATCACAGAACAAGTGGGGTTCGAATCAGTGGCAAACCTGAGTTTTAGGACTCGCCTGCCATGGGTTCGAGTCCCACCCGTTTTGTGATTTGTTTACAGTTATGTCATTACGGTTTACGGAGTCGTAAAAACAAGGTTGTTTATGAACTCGGAAGGAGTCTTTGCAGAGTTTGACCAGCTTGTGAGATTCAACCTTCTGCAGATTTCCTGTGAACTCGACCAAGCAAAGACCAGAAAGAGGAATTGTGCAATGAAAAGGGAAAGACGGAAGAATGTGTGTTTAAGTGAGAGGAGGGAGTGTGATGGTGCGATAAAAGAAAGCAAACGTTCGTTCTTTATGGAATACTTGAGAGAATAAAAAGAAAATATCCAGTAAGAGAGTGACAGTTTTACTCTAGCGATGCCCTCTGTCTTAAGTCAGCAGTGGACTTACCACCACTCAACCCACTGCAAAGAAGAAAGAAAAAACGCCACCACAGTGGGAGGGCAAGGATCCACTTAGCTTTATTCCCAGTAGTGTGTTCGCTACGAAGACCCAGAATGCCACTAGAGAGCCATTTTATTCTTCGCAACACTCTTCTTGGTCTTACTGCCTCGGCGCTGCTGCCTGATGTCTCAACACTTGTTTTTCTCTCACACACCACTGTCTTTATATATATATATATATATATATATATATATATATATAAAAATATATATATATAGTTAAGGAAAAGAGATGTTAGATGGGGATACGGAGGCATTGGATAGATGGAGAGGATATTTTGACAAGTTGTTGAATGTTAGTAATGAAGGGAAGGTGGAGGTTTCAAGCATGGGGAAGGGAGGGTTATCATCGTGCAGGAGTGAGCAGGAGCCTGAAGTAAATGTGGAGAAAGTTCATGAGACAGTGGATAGAATTAAAGAAGGTGAAGCGGCTGGGATAGATGGGATTAAGACAAAAATGTTAAAAATCGGTTGGGATATTGTGTTCGAGTGGGTGTGTGTGTGTGTGTGTGTGTGTGTGTGTGTGTGTGTGTGTGTGTGTGTGTTGAATATGGGTATGAAGAGAGGGTGGTAGGGGATGTGTAGACAGTGTTTACATCGTGGCATATATTGTAAGTGAGCGATACTTTTTGTATTTATAAAGTTAGAAAAGTCAAATGATAGGGAGGATAGGGGAGCCATGTGGCAGATGTTGCAAATGTATAGAATTCGAGGTAGATTACTGAAAGTAGTTAGGTTTTTATGCAGCTAGTTAGGCTTAAGTTAGAGCACGTAGGAGTGAGGTACTAGTACCCAGTAAAAGTAGGATTTAGACAGGGATGAGTGAAATAATTATGGCTAACATAAATGTAGATAGGGTTGTACAAGAAGTGAACACTATGATTAAATGATGCTGGATCTGATAGTGTGGCAGTTATCACAGTTGCTGTTTGCTGATGACACAATTCATTTGGGGGATTCTGAAGGCAAGTTGTAAAGGTTAGTGGACAAATGTGGGATGGTATGGAAAAGAAGGTAAAAGTGAAAGAAGAAAAGAGCAAGGCGATGAAGAGTAACAAAGAGTCTAAACAACTATAGACTGAATATTAGATTGGAGGGGAGTGTGGACGAAGTGAATAAAAGACGAGGTGAACCATAGAATAGATGAAGGAAAATGAGGTGGGGTGGAGTGTTGAAGCATCTGTGGAAAGAAAGAAGTTTATCCACGGAGACAAAAAGGGAATATACCAGTGTAATGATACCAACACTTTTACATGGGTGTGAGGCATGGGTTTTGAACACACTGTAGAGAGAGGTAGGTTAGAGGCACCACCCCTCCTGACTCCACAAACTATCAGGGATTCCAGACAAACACCTAACAAAACTCTTCGGCACCATTAGTCATGCACATTCAAAATGTTCTGATGACCTCAATCGAATCCGAAACAATAGCAGAAACAATAAACTTTCCAGCCTAGATGTGACGTCCATATTCTCCAAAATACCTGTAGCACGAGCCATCGATCTCCTGAGCAGGGAAAGCTGCGACTCCCTTGACCTCCCTGTACCAGCCAGCAATTTTGTTGGTTTCATTGAACTATGTGTTGGCTTTAACTGTTTATCCTTTGAAAATGATTTTGTCCAACATATAAAGTGCTGTACCCACAGCCTCGCATCCCTTCCCCACATTAGTTTTTTGCTCATTTTTACACATACAAGATGTTATTTATTTCTGCTCAAACATGAAATCATTACCTTTCTTTATCCCCGGTGCGGGTGGAAAACATTAGGACGTGTTTCCTTAAGACTCCTGCTGTCCATGTTCACCTATCAATAAAATAGGTACCTGGGTGTTAGTCGACTGGTGTGCGTCGCATCCTGGGACAAAATTTTCCTAATGTGCCCGAAATGCTCTGCATAACGAGAGGCTTTCTGTATAGTAGTATGTCACTGATGTCAGCTAAGCTTGTATACCTGGTACATGTACTTGTAGAAATAAAGATTATTACTATTATTATCAACCGCTCAGTATATTCTCACCAGCTTCCCGGTACCCCAGCTCATCTGGCACCTCTCTCTTTTGTTTGTAGCAGCTAAGTTCATTGGTCCCATAGGCTCTCTCGGCTTATAAATCTATTAATGGTATAAACTTTGGTAATAAATACCGACAAGTTGGTTTAGAAAGACACGTAAGAAAACACTATGACATATTAGGAAACGTTTGGGTCCTGGGACCTTGATCACTTCTAACATACAGAGGTTGAAAGACATTATATATAGGCGGAGAGTGAGGTGTGAGTGACGCTGGTGACCTGAAGAATGCCATGTTGGGATGAGGACGGGTAGACGATGAGATCATGTGACTCCTGTGTTGGTGGTGCTTTGCCTGCTTGAGTATCATGTATGCCCATGGAACAGCCCTCTAAGCAGTTTATAGTGCTCCCATGTGGTGATGTTGCCACGAATACTCGCCGGACATTTGCCAAGAGTAACATCAACGTTTCCACCATAAACACATCATCTATCAAAGACCTCACTACGAAATGCAGCAGGCATCTACACCAACCCCTGTGGATTCTGTCCCAAGAAATATGTAGGCGAAACAGGCTGAGGTCTTGCGGTCCGCCTGAATGAGAATCGAAGTGCCTGTAACAGAGACAATTTAAGGTACGTCTGTGTCCTCCACAGAGACTCCATGGGGCATTTGATGAACTCGTTCTCACCGAACCAGACCTCAGACGCCGACAGTATCTAGAAGCCTCGCTAATCGCCGTCACCGACACAATAGAACGTAACACTGGAAACCACAAAATTTCTATAACATTAGCATACATGATACTCAAGCAGGCAAAGCACCACCAACACAGGAGTCACATGATCTCATCGTCTACCCGTCCTCATCCCAACATGGCATTCTTCAGGTCACCAGCGTCACTCACACCTCACTCTCCGCCTATATATAATGTCTTTCAACCTCTGGATGTTATGCCGGGTCACCATTTGGAGAAGACCCGGGCCGGATGTACCGGCGAACATACAACAACAAATCTGTATGTTAGAAGTGCTCAAGGTCCCAGTACCGAAACGTTTTCTAATAAATGTGTCAGTGTTTGCTTACGTGTCTTTCTAAACCAAATCTATTAATATCACTCTAAAACTTTTTCTTATTTTCAACAAATTTGGTTGATAAGAGGTTTGTAAATTCTATGGTGATATCGACAAACTGTGGAAAAGGACACTTGTATGCACTTGTACACGTGTCCTTTTCCACAGTTTGTTGATAAAGCCTCACCCATTCTCTCACTGGTTCTCCTTTTGCACTCCCTCGTACATCTTTTAACCTTTCTCTCTCCATATACGCTGCCCTTCATACATCACTTCTACATGGTTAAAACTTCTCATATGCTAACTGTATTCTCCCTTATCAGCCTCTTCATCTCATTATCCCACCAATCACTCCTCTCCTGCATCTACCCAGCTATAACCACAAACTTACGAACACTAGCATAAATCTTCCTTATATTTCTTTAACCTCGTTACCTTCGTTCTCTCTAGCCCACCTGTTTTTTTCAGTAATTGCTTATATTTTACTATCTCCTGTAATTTATTTTCCTTCACTTTACTCTTACCCACTGATGGCATTCTTCTTATACTCCATCTACCTCATACTCTGTAGCTGCCACTAAATAATGATCTGGCATACCTGTCGCCCCTCTAAGCACATGCGCATCAAAATTCGTCCACCAACTTTATTATTATTATATACGGCTATATACAAACCAGTATTTTTTCATATAATTTTTAAATCTGAGTATCACCAACTTCACTGCAATGTTTATATTCATCTGTAACTACTTCCAAACCAGTGCTTTCTTGTATCTATCCTAAATCTAAATACTATATTTTTCTTAAATCACTTGCTGATTATGTATATATATATATATAGTATATTATGTCGTGCCGAATAGGTAAAACTTGCGATTTGGGCTTAAATAGCAACGCTCTTCTTGCTGAATAAGACAAGCCTTAATTTGTGTATGCAATAATTTCGCAAAAATCATTCTGAACCTAACGAAAAAAAATATATTTCATTGTTGGACTAGACTAAATTAAATTTCGCTTGCTATAATAAGGTTAGTTAAGTTTTCTAAGGATCTTTAGGTACAAAATTATTAATTTTTACATTAACATAAATGAAAAAAATATATCTTTGAATGTATAAGAGAAATTTTTAGAAAGGACCTAATTTTAAATGAATTCTTGCTAACTGACCAGTTTTACTTTATATATATATAATGTTAATAAAAAATAAGTATTAGATCCAATGTATCCTTCAACTATAAAAATCTACTAAAACGCAGCTTGTTACAACCCAAATTTGCTTGGAATTAATAAATGGAAAATTACTCCTTCATATAAGATAACCAATCATAGAGCGAGAACTGGAGATGGCATGATAGCATGGGAAGAAATGTTAATGGTGACTCATAAAACCGTAATAACACGATTGCACTTGCCCCTTCTGTGATTTGAATTGTTAATCAATTACAGATATTATCCCTCTGCATATCTATTGAGTAGCTCTTTGGATGTGTACACTGAGAGGAACAGTTCATGTACACATGGAAGGGAATTTATTGCATTTTTTTCTTAAATTCTATGTGGCTTCTTCATACGGTTTGTTACAAATTTCTCGATTTTTCATTATTTAGGTTAAATTAAGATTAGTTGAGTCAGACTGTCCTCTATCAATAAAAATGAACCAATTATAACATACCACAATGTCAATAATTGAAATATTGGATAAAGGAAATAGAAAGTTCTTACACGCAAGCAGAAAGCGCGGATCCAATGAGCGCAGGAGAAAGATCTAAGTCAGCATATCACTGTTTAAGACTTGTTTATCAGTTATCAACTTGACTGTCTTATTAAGAGGATGGACTCCTTAGTATATATATATATATATATATATATATATATATATATATATATATATATATATATATATATATATATCACAGCTTACTCTAATCCCTATATGCCTATATTTGGGATTAAAGTATTCTTGACTGTTGGTGAGCAGGTGACATACTAACTTCATGACCCTCCTGAGTTAATAGGTTTTAAGCACAGCTAACCACTCGTTCAAGTATATGTACAGAGAGAGGTGTATGTCGCTCTCAGTGTATATGTACTGAAAGTTTACCCTAATTCCTAGTTTAGGGATTAAAATATTTTGAACTGGTTTTTGAATAGGTTACATGCACCCTTAATGACTCTCGTGAAGTAGATAGGCTTTAAACTCAAGAAATCAACCGAGCACATAACAATATGATTGTAGTAATGGGGGTAGTAACAATTGTTCATTAAATCACTAAATTTTATCATTATTATTATGATTATTATTATTATTTGCTTTATATTTAAGTACTAGTACTATATTATTACCATTATTTTGTGTTTGTTATGATCAGTATATATACAAACACAGGGTATATATACAAACACAAGGTATATATACAAACACAAGGTATATATACAAACACAGGGTATATATACAAACACAGGGTATATACACAAACGCAGGGTATATACACAAACGCAGGGTATATACATAGAGATGTATTTAGTGCAGGCTACAGGTTGAATGCAGCTTCAGTGACTTGTATAACTGTTAGGATTTAAACCTAGCAAACTTTTTATTATTTTATTTTTTTTATTATTATTATTATTATTATTATTATTATTATTATTAATATTGGTATTGTATAGTGCAGCAACGACTGTCAACAAGAGTCAGTGTTGACTCAGCTCAGTGACGGTGTAGATGTGCGTGTTGTCATAACATTTGTATCTTTTGCAAAAACCTGTGGATTGTGTTCGTTATAGTAACTCTGGCTGAACGTCCTGTCAGGAAAGAGACTCATTACCAATTCATGTCAGAGAGGCTGTTCCAACTGTTGAGTAACGGGGGGAAATAAAGAAAAAAAATCGGCGAGCCTTTTCAAAAGTTTTGGTCAAGCTCCTATGTCACAGTAAGTTCTGTTTATAATGAACATGTAAAACACTCAGAAAATAGCAAAGCGAGATTATTAATGATGAATCGTACTGAGGGCAATTATTGAAGATATTAAAAGAACAATCGGTATAGGCCGATTAGTAGGCTATTTTTCAAGTTCCGATAGTTCCTCTTGATAATGAATCCGTGTGAAAAAATAGATAAAAAACGCCTACCAAGAAGGCATGCAATTCGGCAGTTACCATTAAAACAAGTTATTCGACCCAAGACTAAAGGCATCGTTGATTATTTAAGATGGAGAGCTGCTTTGCAAGTTAGGAGCTCAGCACACCAAGCAAGGATAAAAAAACAAAGCAAGTATAATGTGTTTTAAGAATTGTTTTTCGTGTACACCAGATAACTTAGCAGCCTAACCTTGTTAATATTTACGTAACCTAATATAAAATAGTGCTGTCTGTAACTCACCCTCAAGGGAGGTTCATTGACGCTGGTGAGGGGCTCTAGATCCATGGAATTGGATATGTGCTCTGGTTCCCTGAATTGAGCCTGAATACCTTCCATTCCCCCCCACATGCGCTGTATAATCCTACGGGTTTAGCGCTCTCCATGATCATAATATGTCTGTAACTCAGTTTTAACATTTTGGTTTAGCGTTTGGTTATGATTAGTATAATAATTAACATCAGTTTACCCCATTCGGGAAAAGCGGGGGTTAATTATGGTGAGAGGCACTTGTTCCAAGAAATTGGATTTGTCCTCATCTTTGGATCAAACCTCATTTTTTTCCCATTCCCCAGGAGCTATATGACCCCTTCGGGTTTAGGGTTTTACCTAAATAAAATAATAAACTATCAGTTTAGTAATTTTAATGAAATGTATTTATTTCGTGATATACAGACATTCTCGCTGAGTTTGGGCACACAATAAATATAAGCTTTGCTAGTTGGCAAAACAATTGTTTTTTTCTCATCGAATAGAATACAGTTTGGGGGTGGGGGAAGTTCATAGGAGTTTATATATAATATATATATATATATATATATATATATATATATATATATATATATATATATATATATATATATATATATATATATATATACACACACACGACATATAGGTTGGTTACCATACAAGTTGTGATCACTACAAGGCATGGTTACTATACACCACTGTCCGGTTATATCACATCATCCTGGGAAAATTTTCTGCGTTTCAGTAGATACCTCTTGAAAATTAGCCCTGTGAATATTGAACCACATCTACAGTAGCCGTATGTTATGTAGATGTTCATATGAGAAATGCCTAAAATCAGCAGTGATCTAATGCGTTTTAGGTGATATCGAGTAGAAAAGCATCATTCCAGTATATATCATGGTTACAGTATGCACTGCTAAAAAAAAGTTCTCTACTCCGACATCGGCATATTTTATGCAGTGCTTGAATTGGCCGATAATTACTTTTGTTCTTTTGTTTACACGTCTATCGTTACAACGTTTTACAAGCAATATCTGTTAATTATTCCAGAATCGTCGTCCCTACGACCCGATCTCTAACAAAACCTCCTAAATTTCAAGAAGAAGAATTAGCATTTAAAAACACTCAATGTATTGAATGTTTATAAGATTTAAGTGGCATCTTAAACGTTTCATGGCAGAAAGAAATGAACAATCCTGCTGGAGTGCATACATGTTTAACATTCTCCAGATTTACACTCTAATGGGATTGTAGTACTTTCTTCGATGGCTACTGCGTTTATGCTGGTGAAGGTTTCTTGGTCCAAGGAATTTGAAGTATCGTACCAACCTTTAATCAAGCCAGATTACCTACCATTTCCCAGGCTCTGCAGGGTCGTACAGTAAGGCCATAATAATAATAATACCAACAAATTTTGCTAGATGTTTACATAATTTATATCTAAAGCAATTATTTATTATTTATTCCCAAATGGGGACCTTTAAAGAGTTGCCTGATGTTTTTCTTCCCACTTTTCGTCTTTATATACCATATAACATGAGAAATCCGCATCCGATCTGCTTCAAATTATGTACGATAATTAGGAACAAATTCTAAGAACTATTGGAATAAATGTGCAGGTTCCTTATGAGCAAGTTGTAGAACGCATCCCCAGCTTCCTGGGTGCAAATAAAATATGTACGTGCACAACTACTGATTTTACGTAAAATAGTCAGCGCTGTATGACCCTGGTAGGTTTAGCGCTTCCTTTTTATTATAATACGTAAAAGAGTGGGAAAATTTCATTCACGTCAAATCTTAAAAGTTTACTTCTGAGGGGGCTTCAATATTTAATGCCCTGTGTAACTTGCGGACACGATAGTATCCATTAAGTTTAGTGTACGGGCAAATTTGTCAATATACTACATATATAAAATTTGGAATTGTTGGAAGACACGTGATAACTGGAAAATACCTCTGATCGGTATAAACATTTTACTCCCTGTGCGTTTTCCAAAAAGCAAAGCTCCCGTTGTTATTGAGCCACTTAAGTCCCAATTTTATTAACTAGTAATTAGTAAGTTTATTCAGGTATACACAAATACAGTTGCATATATTGTCATACATAGCAGCATATGTGTAGAGAACCTAGGATAACCCAAAAAAGTCAGTGACTTATTTCCATATTGATTTTTAGTCGTTACTAAAAAAGCTGATGTATTCGATAAGATGAATGACACTCCATAAGCTTAGACTGTGTAGATATAAATTTAAGTGTTTAAAGAAATTGAGTATAAACTCTTTAATTGTTGAATTCAGATCAGTTACTTGTGAATGCCTCTCCCTATATGCTTCAAACGTATAGTGTTAATGGGTTTTATTAAAAGAAAGCTTGTCTGTCACTTTGAACCCTTGGACTTCCAGCATAAAATTTATTTTTTAATTACTTGGTTAACAAAACTTAAATGTTTGCACACTAAAGGTTTTGAGAGCAAAAGTCAGAAAACTTAATTGGTTTTAATATTGCCCATTACCTTAGATGATTGGTCACAAGAGTGTGTGCTGTTCGATGTTGCAAATTATGACCTGACTACTGCATTCTAGAGAAAGAAAAAACTAGCATATGAGAGACCACCTGATAAGAGTATGAGAACACCTAAATTGGGCAGCTATTTTTAAGAAAACAAAACAAAAAAGTTTATTTCTTTGCAAAGGTTACAATGTGTGTTTACATTTCATAATTTGGTACAAAG
Source organism: Cherax destructor (assembly GCA_009830355.1). NCBI lineage: Eukaryota > Metazoa > Arthropoda > Malacostraca > Decapoda > Parastacidae > Cherax > Cherax destructor. Next base: position 31,886 of record WNWK01010208.1, on the reverse strand, counting down.
AAAGCCACTATTATGCCGGGGCATTTCGGGCAGAAAGAAGGCCGTTTATGTGGGGCAGTTCAAATAGTGCAGTACTAGTACAGTTAGTGTGTTCCTTTTATTATAATCAAAACTAACAGCTAAACCACCAGGGTCATACAACACTGAATGTGTTCATTTGCCTTAACTAGTTTAATGAACACTAGTAATTCAAATCTGTTACATGACTAATTTTCCTGTATCCTATATGGGGAGAAAATACTACATTGCCTTGTCAGGAACACTTCATTGTTTCTGACAAGTTATATGTGAAACATTTTCAGTTTAAACTTTGTTGTGACTGGAGAATTTGTGTGTAAGTCAGCCTTAACAAAGCAGTTTACCAAGTCACTACACAAACCAGCCATACTCTTTGTCCACAAATAGCAGAGGCGGTCAGGGGATAATTTATCACGTTTGTAAATTACTTATTCCTGAACGATCCTCTGCATCAACTCTACTCATGTCCTGTTAATTAAAGCTAAGTGATACACATACGTGGATGACGTTCTATGCTTCATGCCCAAGAATATAGATATGTATAAACCAAGTCCTACTTGAATTAAATAATCTAGCTCCGTCCATAAAGTTTACTGTTGAATTTGAACAAAATAACTCATTGCCATATTTTCGTTTTCATCATTAGTCACTGCAGAGAGCCAAATTATCTAGCCATGTTACGGTATTGGTAACATGATTAATAGGAAAAAAAACCACGACTATACAGCATTGTATATCAGACTATATTGCATATAGTTACATGCTATATATCTTTTGAGTACTAGTTTATCATGTAGCTAAATATCTGTTAGATGGTTAACGAAGTATATCGATGCAATATCAGGATGTCGGCTAACATACTAATCATGAAGTGGTTTACGAATTCATGAAGGGTTTGTTCAGACGTTCCTGAATGGCGTGTTTTTGTGTAATCTAGGATATCAGTCATCAGCTCTGCGTAAGTAGGGCGCATTAGATGGTCAAATGAGTGTTGAGGGCCGCATTTTGAAACCCAAGGTGACGCAGTTAATAACATAACTAAGTCTTACTCCTCATTAAATAAACGAATGCATATAAATCATTGCACATCTTCCAGAAATTATTTCATTCAAATGATAAAAATTTCTAATAAAAAATTGTAACAACTTCCATTTCACCTATTTTATTATGCTAACAGAATGAGATCCAGTATTAACATAAATTACACTTGAAAATATTATATATATATATATATATATATATATATATATATATATATATATATATACGTATATATAAATGTGCCGAATAGGTAAAATTGGTCAATTAGCAAGCACTCATTTAAAATTAAATCCTTTCTGAAATTTTCTCTTAAACGTTTAATTTTTTTTTTCATTTATGGTAATATAAAAATGAATAATTTTGTACAATCAGAAACTTGGAAAACTTACCTAACCTTATTATAACAAGCGCAATTTGATTTAGCCTAATTCAACTAAATATATTTTAGATAAGTTATTTTCGTTAGGTTCAGAATGATTTTTGCGAAATTATTGCATACACAAATTTTCGCTTGCCTTATTCGGCAAGAAGAGCGTTGCTATTTAAGCCAGAATAGAATTTTTTACTTATTCGGCACGACACACATAATATATAAGTGTTGGTATGTTTACTTGTAGGTTTATTGAATTTTCTATAACTCAGTCCCCATAAAACCCAATGCATGCAAATTTTGTCACAGGGTTTAAGCTATTTTTTATCGTTTAAATAGTAAGTTATCACAAGGACCCCAGTGGGCCTGTTTTTTTGTGTTATCCTAGATAATCTACACATGTTGCTATGCATGATAATTTATGTAACTGTATTTGTATACCTGTACCTGAATAAACTTACTGGACTCCCAGGGAAGCATCATTATGTGCGCTGTGTTGAGTAGCCTATTATTTTAAATCTCTCTTTGTACTAATTTGGAAAACATTTCTAACCAGCTGTATCACCCTTATGGGTTTAGCGCTTAGTTATGATTATAATATTTCTAGCCAAACCTAACCATCCAAATCTATCCAAGCCTAATCAAGGTGGTTAGACTAGGTTACAATAAGTTAGGTTCATTTCGGTTAGTTATCTACCATTCACAAATAACCACATTACAAACCAGAGGTAAATTTCCTTAATCTGCTTGCATCATATGAGGTAACTGTAGATATAATGCAGATTTACCCATGTTAACCCCTTTTGGGGGCCTAGTTCCTAGGGCTTTTGTGGATCCAGTATGTTCTTGTGCTACTGTCCACATGATGGATATGACGTGCGCAATGAACTAGCCGCTTCGGCGGCAAAATCTAACAAAAAAAAAAAAATATAGCTCCCCGTTTTCTTCTAGCGCAAGGGTAAATAGGTGGGTAACGCCGTTGTGGGTGGTCCTTCTGGGCTGCCCTTGTGGAGTATTCTGGGCTGTCCTTATGGGTTATCCTTGTGGACTGCCCTTGTGGAGTATCATTGTGAGCTGCCCTTATAGGCTATCCTTGTGGGCTGCCCTTATGGGCTATCCTTGTGGGCTGCTCTTATGGGCTATCCTTGTGGGTTGCCCTTGTGAGCTGCCATTGTGGAGTGTTCTTGTGGGCTTCTCTTATGGGCTATCCTTGTGGGCTTCTCTTATGGGCTATCCTTGTGGGATGCCCATGTGAATTCTTTATGGGTCGTCCTTGTGGGGCGCCCTTATGGGCTATCCTTGTAGGCTGCCCTTATCGGCTATAATTGTGGGCTACTCTTATGGGCTATCCTTATGGGATGCCCATGTGAATTCTTTATGGGCTGCCCTTGCGAGTTGCCCTTGAATTATGCAGTAGGTCGTCTCACGCTGGCAATCGTAATACAGCTGGCAAATTACATAATTATTTTAAAAATGCGTATTACATAGAATTCTTTTTAAAATTAATTACCTTTACATTTACTATTTTGAAAATTTAATTTATTTTAGGAAAAGTGTAAATGTTTTGTTTTAAACATTCCTTTTTTTATTAATTTTATACTTTAATTTTAACACAAAAATTTAATATAAAATCTGCATATTTATTTTAAATTTTTATATGTACGATAGTAATCATAATTTTTAAATGGGTGGACCGGTAAGCCAGCGAAAAGCTTCAGTCAGACGACCAGAAGCTCCAGTGACGGGTCATCATCTAAGACCCGCGTCAGGAAACACTTCTGTTTCCTGACAAACCTTGCTTATTCTGTAGTGTTTTATTAAAACACTATATATTTATATATATTTTTGTACTAGCTATTTAGCTGATGAAGAGAGTGACTAATTCCCATAATTAGCTGTGACTAATTGTCACATTCCAACAAACGATTTGAGACAGTTGTTTGTATATTGGCCCTGTAAGTTAGGGAAAGTTGTAAATAGTGTCGTGTTATAATGTTGTAAAGAGTGTTGTAGTGTTAATGTTGTAAAGAATACTGTAGAGAGTTGTAGTGTTGAAAAGAGTGATGTAGTGTGTTAGTGTTGTAGCATTATGGAGAGTGTTAGTGTTGTAAAAAGTGCTATACTGTTTTAAACAGTGTTTTAAAAGTGTTGTAGTATTACTGTTGTGTGTTGTAAGATAAGATTTTCTTCGGATTTTTAACCCCGGAGGGTTAGCCACCCAGGATAACCCAAGAAAGTCAGTGCGTCATCGAGGACTGTCTTATTTCCATTGGGGTCCTCAATCTTGTCCCCCAGGATGCGACCCACACCAGTCGACTAACACCCAGGTACCTATTTGCTGCTAGGTGAACATGAGAACAGGTGTAAGGAAACACGTCGAAATGTTTCCACCCCGCCGGGAATCGAACCCGGGCCCTACGTGTGTGAAGCGAGAGCTTTAGCCACCAGGCCACCGGGGCCTGGTGGTGTAGTAAAGTGTTGTAAAAAGTATATTGAATACCAATGATATACAACAGTACCTGAGATATTGAAACAAATTTTTGGATAGCTTCGGGAAAAAGTTAGATAAATAAGTGGGTGTAAATTGCTGATTTTTGAGAAGGAACTGGCTTGTATGGGCCAGTAGGCCTGCTGCAGTGTTCCTCCGTTCTTATGTTTTTCTCCCATAGAACATAAGAACACACGAATGGAGGAACACTGCAGCAGTCCTACTGGGCCATACTTGGCAGGGCCTTGTCAAACCCAAACCCTCTAAACAACAATCGCCCAACCCATTATCAACGATGCTCTCACTCGAGCAACTCTACCAGCAGCTTAAGGAGGATGGAGATAACTTGTATAAAATACCGAAACGATAGAAAAATAAACACAAACAATATAGTGCGATCCTTTATTGCCTACGTTTCGCCCACACAGTGGGCTTTATCAAGTCACAAACAGCTCTACCTGGGTAAAGAGTACATGAGTATATGTGATAAATGAGACACTTATGCAACATTTGGGAATCTTATTCTGGAAACGTTTCGCACAAGTGTCTCATTTGGTTGGATTTGAGACTGACCTGCACGGTATGGGCAAATATGTATGTTACGTAGGACAACGATGAAGTTTCCTGGCAAGGGGTTCAACTATTTTGTAAAAGCCGTTTTTCTTGCTGAAATTGTTAGATATACAAATAAGTGATAATTCCAAGATTCACTCGTATCTCTTTGCCCGTACATGAGTGTATTTTTCAACTGCATTCCTTTACACGACTTCCCCATATGCCACCGAGTCTCTTATAATCTGCCAGAAGCATTGTGTTATCACCCGTGTTACCAGCGAACAGCTGAGATATCCCACTATGGCGAACAATTCGGCATTCTAGGAAGCTAAACAATCTCGTAGCACAAAGTGGCTGGGCCCAACATGCTAACCCGGAGTTGGCTATTAACCTGTAGAGTGTTGAACTTACTCGTGACCAACAGACAGCATTGGGATATGCATGAAGTTTTGCGCCTACTAGTGGGGACATTAATTATGTTGACCTTGCCAAGTCTTTTTGCAATCTGGAGAAACAAAGGGACCTATCCCCTGAAACGGTTAACATTTGCAAAGGCATGGTATATGATGCTTTGCTCAGACCTGTGGAACCGAATTGTCCTCAAAGATTTGTTAAGTTATACCATGAATTAAAGACAGATTCTAGACTTCACCTTGCGAAAGCTGACAAAGCAAATGCGATAGTTAGTATGGACAAGGTAGATTATAACGGAAAACTGAACATTTTCTTAGAAGACAGGGAAACTTACCCATTGGACCAGGTTAATAATAAGTTTAATAAACAGCTTAGAACCTTATTGAGGGGTAATGAGGAATTAATTAGTTATCGGCGAGGTCTGCGACGGTTTGATTAAAACTCACAAGCCCGGTTTTCCAGGGAGACCTATTATTAGCTCTGTAGGATCAGCAACATTTGCACTGCCAAAATGGTTAGTAAAATATTAACTCCATTGCTTGGCAACAGTTCTGAAACCCACATAAAAAACTATGATCTCATTGACAAATTGCAAAATGTCAACCTATCTAATGATTTTACACTAGTAAGTTTTGATGTCAAGGCGTTGTTCACTAGTGCCTGTCCCCGACGAGATCTATTTTCCTTTTGATAAAAATACCATTATTGAAGTGATTAAGGTGTGTAGTTGACTAAGTTTTGAGTTTGAGGGAAAATACTATGCTCAATGGGTAATCCGTTGTCTCCACTATTGAGCAATCTGTATATGGAATTTTTCGAGGCTAGGCTGTTGAAAGATATCCTACCATGTAAAGCTAAATGGTTCAGATATGTGGATGACATCTTGTGTCTTTGACCAAATATGGCCTTCGATACATTTTTATTAAGACTTGACGCTTTGGTCCCGTCAATTAAATTCACCATGGAGAAAGTGGACTTCCATTCTTAGATTTGCTGATACACCAGGTTGATAGAAAGTTTAAGTTTGCAGTATATAGGAAGGCTGTCAATGTGTGCTCATACATTCACTACTATTCCAGCCATGAGACAAGAGTTAAAAGGAGTACTTTTCTTACTATGTTTTTGAGAGTTTAGCGAGTGTGCAGCCCGGAGTTTCCTAGATGAAGAAATTAAAGAAAATATGTGACATTGCCATGAAACTGAAGTTCCCTAAGGAGTTCGTGGAATCTGCATTGCTGGCAGCTAGGGAAAACTTATCATAGAACTGAGCCTAGGATAACATCTCAGTTCAAGAATGTGCTAGATCTTCCATACAAAGATAATTTATCTGTTCTGCCCAATCCCTTAAAAGATTTGATATACAAGTAGTTTTTAAGAATTCACCGACTGTTAAAGCATTCGGATAAATAATTCTCCTCAATAGTGTGTTGGTGGTGTCTACAGTATTGGTTGCAATGTTTGAAACTTATCCTATGTGGGGCAGTCTGGCAAACCTGTAGATGTTAGGATATCACAACACCGTTATTGGATGCACATTGCATAGGAGTCGAACGCAATTTTCAGCCACATTAGAGCTTTCAGTAACCCGACAAATTGGTCGGAAGCAAGAGTCATTGTCCCTTGTTCCTCTTGTCTTGAACAGGATATTGTAGAATCGGCAATTATAAAGCATGATAAGTGTCCATTATACAATAATAGTAGCGGGTTGTTCAAATTAGTTTTTAGTTGAAGCAATTGTACATAGCCAAAAATCGGACTCTTATGTCTTAAATGTTGTTCCAAACCGAGGAATTAAGGCCTATTTTTCTTGTTTTTTTCTGATGGTTAGACCAGAGTCCTGTGGGATAGATAAACTATAGCTGTGATCCTTGAAATTGCAGATGCTTCCCCTTTAAATGGACCCCTTTTCTAGAGGTGCGAAAATTCTATATTTGGTATGTAAAGTCATTTATATAATATCCAGCATCTGCCTCGGAATATTGTGGGATAGATAAACTATGGACCCGTTTTCAAGAGGTGTGGAAACTCCTAAGATAATTGCCAGTGATATCTATATCACAGGAAATATATGTAAAGTTATTATATAAGTAAAGTTATTTACATCATAGCATAGTCTGACGGAATTTTTGATAATTGCCATGTCACGTTTGTTAGGCTACTATTACAATATCAGTGCTTGTGGACTGGCTGTTTTTCTAAAGCTGTAATCAGTCTTTCTGGGTATTGGTATGCCTGGGGGCATTTAATACCTCCCACCTCTCTGCTTCACTCCATTAAAGGCACTCCCGATGATCGCATTTACTTGGACCTCCTTTCTTCTGCAACATTGCAAGCTCCTGATGTGTTGATTGCAACATGAAAGGCCTAGAACTATCATTGAACTCCCCCCGTGGTTGTTATGCATGTATATAATAAATATATAATGTGCGTATGTTCATGTATATAGTATGTATATATCAGTCGTCTCCCACCGAAGTAGGGTGACCCGAAAAAGAGGAAAACACTTTCACAGTCATTCATTCAATCACTACCTGGGCAGACGCTTATTAACATAATTGAGATGCCCCTCCATATCGCAACATCCCCAATCCCTCCTTCAGATTGTAGGCATTGTACTTTCCGCTTTCACGACTCAAGTCTAGCTAACCGGTTTCACTGAATCCCTTCATAAATGTTATCCTACTCACACTCCAACAACACGTGAAATCATTATAAAACACTTGGTTCTCCTACATAACATGCTCATACAATCCTGTTCGATTGTGTGAGCATGGGTCCTTGTGCCGTGTTTCATGATCTTATAGTTTCATGGCAAGTTAGACACAGTGCGTTATTTGATTGTGAAATAAAGAACTTATTTGTCCAGCTCTCATTAAATACGACGACCTTCGTCTACTACTATTCTTTCTTTTTTTTTAAATTAGCCGACATCACTTTCAATAGGCAGGGTGGAAACTTTTGTGTAATAATTTCTAAAAAAAAAAAAATGAAAAATAAAAACAGTATAGACAAAATTTCTAAGAAATTAAAGACATACTATAAAATAAAAATAGAAACGTGGTTAGTAAGAATGTAAAATAACACACTACAAATTAAGTAAAAAAAAAAAAAAAAAGACAGACCAGAAGCAGGGGATCCGCGGGGACTGTAGCACAAATACAGCGCTGTATGACCCTTGTGGGTTTAACGCTTAGTTATGATTATAATGTAGCAAAAATAACAGTGAGCCCTCCTTCCCAAGGAGAGGAGTGTGTGCGAGCGCGTGTGCGCGCATGATTCTGTACATATAAACAATGCCTATTTTTATGTACAGTATATAAATCTAAATAAAACGCAGTGCTAATAATAGTTAAAATCAGCCTATATATGGCAAACTCTCAGCTCCTTAGTGGCAGAGAAGGCTGTAAGGCTAATCACCTATTTTTTATGAATAATGACAATTATTTGTTGTTATTGATAATAAATAAAATTAATAAAAATTATATATATTGCAAGTGTATCTTAAGTATTTACCTGAAGCATAACCACCCTCACTATCATTGCTCTGGGCTTACTAAGGGTTCAGGCTTCAAGTTGCCTGTCATTTCCACGTAAACATGCGCACCGTCCATATTTTTAGGTGGCTAGTTTCGACTCGGTCACAGTCGCTAGCCGTAATTCAGTACTGAATATATGGTTATTGTCACTAAACACACAGACGCAAAGGATTGAACTCATGAGTACCTTGAGTGTTCATTTCGTTCCTTAGACCTAGAAATTTAAATATATACAAGAACAATTTCTAACACCGCGGCGTAGTAGGTGCTACATGTGCTACTAGGATATACCGGCACTGACAAAAAGTGAAAGGCGATTGTTAAAGGTGGCAATAAAGTTTTAGTGTAAAATGGTTCTGAATATTCTGCAGTTGACACTGCAGTGTGGCACCTACATAAAAGTGAATTCATAATTTCATACGAGGATTGCATCCATTTCCTAGAAGGCCCACATGCGGCCCTCGGGTGGCAAAGTGGGGACCCCTGATCTAGGATATAATCTGCAATAGTGTGGCACCATCTCTTTCCCCACCTCTTGAATTACATATAATTAGGACCTCCATAAAGACGGCCAAAGCTACTCATAGAAAAGGTGTATATCTTCAATTGTAAAGAGGCGTAATTCTTTTGGAAACAAATACTTTTTGTATATCCAGTGGCCTTTAAGATGATACTGATGAAGGGCTGTCTATCCAAGGAAATGAAGCGACCCTCCCCTTCCAGGATGAAACTAATTACCTCCCATTTCCCGGGCGCTATACGTCCCCTACTGGGGGTAGTATAGAATCTGGCGAATTATAATTTTTCCTTATAAACGTATAGTACAGCTTTTCATTTTTTGGGGGTTAGGTTGATTGGTTAATGTGCTTTAACTGCACAAGGTTCAAGAATACTTTAATCCCAAAAATAGGGATGAGAGTAACCTTTGTGTCTACTCCGAGAGGCAGTAACCTCTGTGTATATACGTATCAATGATAATTTTATTTATTTGAATGAGGAAGCCTATAAGTGACAGTCTATACTTTCATATGTTAGTTACTGGCTTACATAAGTAGAAACTTCAACGTTCAGTTAGTAGTAATAGTAGTAGTACATTAATGGGGGAGTGCTAAACTCGTACTGGCCATAGATCGCCTGGGGAATGAGAGGCAAGCAGAGTCGATTTAAGAGTGTATCAAAAATTCATTTGATCAAGATCCCATCGCCGGCATCAAGACACCCCTTTCAAGGGATTAAGACGAATTAGAAATCAGAACGTAACATAATTGGTTTTTGTCAGTCCGTCGTCAGACTGGCAAGGTTGTCACTCGTATAGGAAGGAATTTCAACTTATACGAATTAACAAGTCAAAACAATATCTGTTTTTCAAACATAAGCCACATGCTTTCTTTGAAAAAAAAACGTAGTGCTGGCAGTATTGAATAAATAGGTGCAGAGTAAATTGTAAAATTTTATTATATATGTAAAACAATGACTAAAATGGAAAATATGTATGTTATGGTTTATTTACTTGATAAAGCTCAACACATTATTGGTATAATATGATTATAATTATAACCTTACTTTTTAAAATAGTGGACCGGTAAGCCAGCTGAAGGCCTCGAACAAATGACCAGAAGCTCCAGTGGCAGGTAGAGGTAAAAATAAAAAGGGTTTTCAGTATTAAGACCAGTGTCAGAAGACATTTGTTCTGTCTCATAACGAATAAAACAACAATCGAGTGGTGGATCATCATATAAGACCCGAGCCAGGAACACTTGCCCCTTTCCTGACGAATCTTACCTAACGTAACCTAGCTCAAAATAGAGCCAGTGGTCACAATAAAAGCTTCCTCTCCATCTGTCTCTTCTTCATAACATATTTGTAACAAAATTAAACCGTTGGTTCTTTTTCTTCTGATTTGTTTCTAAATGTTTAAGTTAAGCTTAGATTATCGTTAATTCATTATATGAATTTTGGAGTATAAATATGACGAGTGGAACAGCAGGCAATGAGTAAAAAATGTTACTTACATCTTTAAAACACTAGTTAGTTATGCTTTAAATTATGAATTCGTTTATGCATGCTAAAATTACTACTTAGGAGTAAACAACTAATTAACTTGCCAATCATAAAAAGGGCAAATTTTTGTCTAAATATAAGCTGTTGTTTCATTGGCAGTGCCTACTCAAAATTCTAATCAAGGATTAACGATATTTTAACCTGATTTAAATAACGAATGTAAAGAAATTAACAGTTGCGTAAAAATGTGAACCATGTAAGTACGTTCGTTATATTCTAGTTTAGCATCCAAGGATTTTCGGTTCATAAAACAATGAATTATCACAAGATTTTTTTTTGTGTGGTGCACTTTCATAAATCTTAACACCTGAGGTTGTCAGTAGAGAAGAACTATTAGTGCAAATTCTGTGAAAAATCGTAAAATTCTATCAATGAAGTCTGTCAACGCATTTTTGTCGTTTTCTGCTTCTAGTAACTTTACATCATTTTTAAAATAAGTTCATCGTCATCGAAACGATTTATTGATCATGCATATTGATCATGCATGTGTTTTGCAACTTAATCTGTACAATCATGTACTTAATAGTATAAAAAAAACACTTTTGTATCCTGTTATTATAAATATCATTTGACATTAGTAATTTTTTATGGTATTTCTTGAAAGTAAAATCTTAATATTTTTCTTCTACTTTCACATTGTTTTTTAGTATTGTTGGGCGAAGCGGTAAGAGGTAGGGTATAATACTGGCTTTAATTTATTTATTTACAAGCTCAGCCACACGATGTAAAATAAGTTAGTTACTTTAACCATCTTTTCAAAAGAAAATGCTTGCTTTTTTGGAAAACCCAAAAATCTTTTAAAATATACCAAATATTTTGTTTCCATGTTTTATTAGGTAAACGGGGTATAAGCTAGGCTGCTGCCATGGTTTTCTTTGCCAGCGATTTCTTACAGACAATATGTGGTAGAGGGCAATTCTTATGTCTGGCGAGGCCCGTGGCTGGCATTACACAGGGCAAATTAGCTGTATTGTACGAGTGTAAACTGAATGAAATTTCGCTCAGTTTAATGTTCTGTAGGATTGTTGAATGGCTCATCTTTCAAGCTTGGCTGGGTGCGTCATTCTTGAGGATTGTGTGGTCCCATGGACTAGAGCGTCATGTGTTTTCGTTCACCATGAGGCGGGTCAAAGCAGCATGGGTTCGACTCCTTGGCTAGTCGCAGTGTTGTAATTGATCAATACCACTCGTTGGTGGGTACAATAATATAAAATACTGCTCGTTGGGCTAGTACACCAAACGGAGTAGATTGAAATAAGCTCAGAGGCATCCACACAACCGTATGTCCTTGGATGACGGGTAAAACACCTAGCTTGGCTGGGTGCGTCATTCTTGATGATTGTGTGGTCCTGTGGACTAGGGCGGCGTCGTGTGTTTTCACTCACCACGAGGCGCGCCAAAGCAGCATGGGTTCGACTCCTTGGGTAGTCGGTGTTGTTATTGATATATCTATCTGTATATATATATATATATATATATATATATATATATATAATGTTATGCTACTGTGCCGTAGACATGCACTACATAATGACTAAACGCTACAAAATTACAAACGACACCATGAAATTTTATGTACCTTAACTCAGCTTTGAAAGCTCTCGGTTTGATAGGTTTAAAGCCTATCGACTGTGACTTCAAAACTGTAGTTCACCTGCATTATATAAGGTATGCTTAAATCACTACAATATAAGTAAGACTAAGCGTGCTAAATATAGACTCACGATTTTTTATTTTGAGGGAAAAAACTGAAGAGTTGCGAAAAATAGTTGTAAAATTAGCCGGAAAAAGTCAGTAAGCCCTGAGAGGGTACTCTGTCAGTAAGCCCAGAGAGGGGTACTCTCTGTCAGTAAGCCCTGAGAGAAGTACTCTGTCAGTAAGCCCTGAGAGAAGTACTCTGTCAGTAAGCCCTGAGAGAAGTACTCTCTGTCAGTAAGCCCTGAGAGAAGTACTCTGTCAGTAAGCCCTGAGAGAAGTACTCTCTGTCAGTAAGCCCTGAGAGAAGTACTCTCTGTCAGTAAGCCCTGAGAGGGGTACTCTCCACCAGTCAGCCCTGAGAGGGGTACTCTCCACCAGTCAGCCCTGAGAGGGGTACTCTCCACCAGTCAGCCCTGAGAGGGGTACTCTCCACCAGTCAGCCCTGAGAGGGGTACTCTCCACCAGTCAGCCCTGAGAGGGTAGTCTCCATCAGTCAGCCCTGAGAGGGTACTCTCCACCAGTCAGCCCTGAGAGGGTACTCTCCACCAGTCAGCCCTGAGAGGGGTACGTCTCCCCAGTCAGCCCTGAGAGGGTACTCTCCACCAGTCAGCCCTGAGAGGGTATCTCCACCAGTCAGCCCTGAGAGGGTACTCTCCACCAGTCAGCCCTGAGAGGGGTACTCTCCAACCAGTCAGCCCTGAGAGGGTACTCTCCACCAGTCAGCCCTGAGAGGGTACTCTCCACAGTCAGCCCTGAGAGGGGTACTCTCCACCAGTCAGCCCTGAGAGGGGTACTCTCCACCAGTCAGCCCTGAGAGGGTACTCTCCACCAGTCAGCCCTGAGAGGGTACTCTCCACCAGTCAGCCCTGAGAGGGGTAGTCTCCACAGTCAGCCCTGAGAGGTACTCTCCACCAGTCAGCCCTGAGAGGGTACTCTCCACCAGTCAGCCCTGAGAGGGTACTCTCCACAGTCAGCCCTGAGAGGGTACTCTCCACCAGTCAGCCCTGAGAGGGTACTCTCCACCAGTCAGCCCTGAGAGGGTATCTCCACAGTCAGCCCTGAGAGGGTACTCTCCACCAGTCAGCCCTGAGAGGGTACTCTCCACCAGTCAGCCCTGAGAGGGTATCTCCACCAGTCAGCCCTGAGAGGGAGTCTCCACCAGTCAACCCTGAGAGGGGTACTCTCCACCAGTCAGCCCTGAGAGGGGTAGCTCTCCACCAGTCAGCCCTGAGAGGGGTAGTCTCCACCAGTCAGCCCTGAGAGGGTACTCTCCACCAGTCAGCCCTGAGAGGGTAGTCTCCACAGTCAGACCCTGAGAGGGTACTCTCCACCAGTCAGCCCTGAGAGGGTATCTCCACCAGTCAGCCCTGAGAGGGTATCTCCAACAGTCAGCCCTGAGAGGGTAGTCTCCACCAGTCAGCCCTGAGAGGGGTACTCCACAGTCAGCCCTGAGAGGGTACTCTCCACCAGTCAGCCCTGAGAGGGTAGCTCTCCACCAGTCAGCCCTGAGAGGGTACTCTCCACCAGTCAGCCCTGAGAGGGTCTCCACAGTCACCCTGAGAGGTACTCTCCACCAGTCAGCCCTGAGAGGGTCTCTCCACAGTCAGCCCTGAGAGGGGTACTCTCCACCAGTCAGCCCTGGAGGTACTCTCCACCAGTCAGCCCTGAGAGGGGTAGTCTCCATCAGTCAGCCCTGAGAGGGTACTCTCCACCAGTCAGCCCTGAGAGGGTAGTCTCCATCAGTCACCCTGAGAGGGGTATCTCCACCAGTCAGCCCTGAGAGGGTAGTCTCCACAGTCAGCCCTGAGAGGGTACTCTCCACCAGTCAGCCCTGAGAGGGTACTCTCCACCAGTCAGCCCTGAGAGGGTACTCTCCACCAGTCAGCCCTGAGAGGGGTACTCTCCACCAGTCAGCCCTGAGAGGGTACTCTCCACCAGTCAGCCCTGAGAGGGTATCTCCACCAGTCAGCCCTGAGAGGGTACTCTCCACCAGTCAGCCCTGAGAGGGTAGTCTCCACCAGTCAGCCCTGAGAGGTAGTCTCCACCAGTCAGCCCTGAGAGGGTACTCTCCACCAGTCACCCTGAGAGGGGTACTCCAACAGTCAGCCCTGAGAGGGTAGTCTCCACCAGTCAGCCCTGAGAGGGTATCTCCACCAGTCAGCCCTGAGAGGGGTACTCTCCACCAGTCAGCCCTGAGAGGGTACCTCCACCAGTCAGCCCTGAGAGGGTACTCTCCACCAGTCAGCCCTGAGAGGGTATCTCCACCAGTCAGCCCTGAGGGGTACTCTCCACCAGTCAGCCCTGAGAGGGGTACTCTATACCAGTCAGCCCTGAGAGGGTACTCTACCAGTCAGCCCTGAGAGGGGTATCTACACCAGTCAGCCCTGAGAGGGGTACTCTCCACCAGTCAGCCCTGAGAGGGTCTCTCACCAGTCAGCCCTGAGAGGGGTACTCTCCACCAGTCAGCCCTGAGAGGGGTACTCTCCACCAGTCAGCCCTGAGAGGGGTACTCTCCACCAGTCAGCCCTGAGAGGGGTACTCTCCACCAGTCAGCCCTGAGAGGGGTACTCTCCACCAGTCAGCCCTGAGAGGGGTACTCTCCACCAGTCAGCCCTGCGAGGGCTACTCTCCACCAGTCAGCCCTGAGAGGGGTAGTCTCCATCAGTCAGCCCTGAGAGGGGTACTCTCCACCAGTCAGCCCTGAGAGGGGTAGTCTCCATCAGTCAACCCTGAGAGGGGTAGTCTCCACCAGTCAGCCCTGAGAGGGGTAGTCTCCACCAGTCAGCCCTGAGAGGGGTAGTCTCCATCAGTCAGCCCTGAGAGGGGTACTCTCCACCAGTCAGCCCTGAGAGGGGTACTCTCCACCAGTCAGCCCTGAGAGGGGTACTCTCCACCAGTCAGCCCTGAGAGGGGTACTCTCCACCAGTCAGCCCTGAGAGGGCCCACCAGTCAGCCTGAGGCTCCACCAGTCAGCCCTGAGAGGGTACTCTCCACCAGTCAGCCCTGAGAGGGTACTCTCCACCAGTCAGCCCTGAGAGGGTACTCTCCACCAGTCAGCCCTGAGGGGGGTAGTCTCCATCAGTCAGCCCTGAGAGGGTACTCTCCACCAGTCAGCCCTGAGAGGGGTAGTCTCCATCAGTCAGCCCTGAGAGGGGTAGTCTCCATCAGTCAGCCCTGAGAGGGGTAGTCTCCACCAGTCAGCCCTGAGAGGGGTAGTCTCCATCAGTCAGCCCTGAGAGGTACTCTCCACCAGTCAGCCCTGAGAGGGTACTCTCCACCAGTCAGCCCTGAGAGGGGTACTCTCCACCAGTCAGCCCTGAGAGGGGTACTCTCCACCAGTCAGCCCTGAAAGGGGTACTCTCCACCAGTCAGCCCTGAGAGGGGTAGTCTCCACCAGTCAACCCTGAGAGGGACACAGCCTCAGTGTGTATACCCTGTTCTCTACGCGGCATTTCTATTGGTTACTGTGTTCATGTAGACGGCGCGCACACCATTACTTTCCCGGGGCTTGACATAACGTACAAAAGAAACCCTGTAAAAGTAAGCCTTGAAGTGGGGACTGGAGAAGAATGAATGATGATTGAAGTCTCTTCAGTTTGAGAGAGAGAAGCAGGACTTGACCCAGCTGTAGAGCGATGATGACATGTTAAAGGTTTTAGCCATTCAGATGGCAGGACGGGGCTGGCACAGGAACTTAGCATTTAATAGTAGAGGTGAGTCACTAGCCTTATGGCGCACATTCTAGCCTGGAGGTTCCGGTATATCTTCCTAGTCCGATATTTTTTCAAAAGGCTTGGCTGCATGTGAGGTCACTGGAGCTGACTTGCCTGTTGCTTGGATGTTAACTTTACAAACACGAGCCCCGGCAATCCCAGTGTGTTTGAGCCGATGGAACTACTTCAGGAGGTTTTATTACTGGGAGGGCATTGAATGTGAGGAGCTCGTGGTTGGTGTTGCTTGTTCCTAGTAGTAATGCATACTGGATGTGGGCTTAAATGAGGAAAGTCTGAATCATTTTAGGTGCTTCATCTCTGAAGATTGAAGCAGGGTCGACTGCAGGTGCTGTAGTCGCAAAGGTAGATTGATGGGCAGCTTGCAGGATTTTGTGTATCTGGAGGTTATGACTATATATGTGGAGTTCTTGGAAGATTTTTTTTTTCTTGTTTATCTTCCTTAGGTGGTATTTTACCTTTGCGGGCATTTTTGTTGACTGGTGTATGTGCAGTCTCTGAAAAGTGTGTGGACGTCGTTTCCAAATTGAGAGTAATACCTCTTGTCCTTTAAAGGCAATTCTTAGCGATGTGGTTGTGTGTATAACAGTTCTAGCATGGTTCAGCCTAATGGGGTTCTTTATTGACTGTTTCGACCTCACATTGGGCTTTATCAAGTCAGATACCTTTTAGCTCCAGTTTCAGTAGGGACTGAAGTAGTGATATTCCTCAGCTTTAATATTCCTTGATAATCTTTATGCTTTCACGAATTGCTTGTTGAGCTATGAGGCTTTGGGTATTAAGGTTATCTCGTCGACCTTGGCCCAGTAGTTCAGGTCTTCAAAATGGGTTTTCAGGTAGCTTGGTGATTGCTTCGTGACACCACGATCTAGTTTCTTAATGAATATTGATTTTTTGGCTTACAAAATTAACGGTAGGACCACTTCATAGTGCTAGTCCTGGAGTCACTTCATTGTAGAAGTTCCTATGATCTTGTTGGCTTCATCGTCGCTGAAGTATGTGATGAAGGCGGCGTCCTTGGTGGTGGTCAGGTTGGCGAGTTTGACTTGTAGTGGTCTCCTCTACAATGGTAGCTAGCGTTGCTGCCTCTGAGAGGCTTAATATTGGCAAGATTAGCCTGCATTGTGCAGGGATAACAGGGAGAAGCAGAGAGATGCTGCTGCTTCGCTTATAGTGAGAGAACTGTGTGCCGAGGACAGTTGCAGCAATGCCCTGGGGCAGCTGTTGGCTGCTGTTCACATGTACCACGGCCCGCGCACAGCTACTTGCCCAGGGCTGCTGCAGGAAGACCGGGGGATTAGCTTTTAAAAACTTTTACGATTTATAGAATTTCGCAGAAGCCTGGAAGGCAGGTCGCGCGACTCCGGTTGAAAACCAATAGTTTCACTTTGTATAACAATAAATTCTGCAAACGCTTTTTCCTTTCCGTTTAACTCCATACAACACATTCAGGTTTACCAAGTTTTGCAAATAATAATAATATTTAAGACATCAGTGTAATAATGTTCATTGGCAGGGGTATCGATTAATATAACAATATTCCTTGAAAGGAGTACTGTCCTTGTCATATTAACCCATTCTTATTATACACCACATTTTTGACTAATATTGCTTAATATTTATATGGTCATAAACCCAATATAAATAATGGCACCATTTATCAGCTGGAATTGTTTGTTAGCATGGTATACACGGATGTTTCATTATTATTATTATTATATTGGAGGAGCATTAAACCTGTTGGGGTCATAGCTCCTAAAGAATAGAAGGCAATCAGGATCAATACAAGGAAGAGGACAGGTCCAGTTCTTTCAGGCAAGAACACCTCTCCGGCGCTAGGGCATCTTCTTGGTCAGTGGATTAAATTGCTGGAACCAAGGAGCAGTAACAGCATCAAGGCTACACTTTCACCAAGAAGGGAAGAGCTTGAATTGAAGGGAAGATACAAGGCGTGAGAGATACCAAGATGCTCTCCGCTATCTCTTTGTGTTTGTCATTGTTTCCTATTTCCCGAGTTATTAAATTCATAATTTCTGTTTCGGTCTATTAATCCATGGTGTCATTACCGTCTTAACGGGCCAGTTAATTTTCTTCACCTGAAGACCACCGAGCAGTCTGTGACCTCTTTATGTATCACAAGTATCAAGTAATTATCTCTTCTCAGGTGGTCAGTTTGAGGCTTCATCAAAGGTCATCACCCAATAAACAGAAGCCAGCAGGAATCAAATTTATGATTTGTATTAATTTAGAGTTTAGACATAATTTTGTTTAATTTTACTTACCCATGCAACTAATTTTAATTATTTATATCTAATTTTACACGACATCTCCATTTATACTTAATTATTTTAATGAATCTTTAATTACTCTTTGGCACGAGTCATGTTGCTTAATAATAATGATTGATAAGCTATGCCATGGTGAGCGTATTTAAATCTTTTCTCAATGTTCACTTGGCTTTATCTTGAGTCAGTCACTCGCATTTAAAGCAGTCAAGAAAGGTCGTAAGACGGATATCAAGTTATAATAGTTAACTATATTTATATAATCATAAATCTTCTCTTGTTACTATTGCTAAAATTGAAATAATCAGATGAACATATAACTGAACACTCTCACCATCACTCTCACCATCACTCACTCCATCATTCTCGCCATCACTCTCACCATCACTCACCATCACTCACCATCACTCACCATCACTCTCACCATCACTCTCACCATCACTCTCACCATCACTCACCATCACTCACCATCACTCTCACCATCACTCTCACCATCACTCTCACCATCACTCTCACCATCACTCACCATCACTCTCACCATCACTCTCACCATCACTCTCACCATCACTCTCACCATCACTCACCATCACTCTCACCATCACTCTCACCATCACTCTCACCATCACTCCCCATCACTCACCATCACTCGCCATCACTCTCACCATCACTCACTCCATCACTCACCATCACTCACCATCACCTCACCATCACTCACCATCACCTCACCCATCACTCCCATCACTCACCATCACTCTCACCATCACTCACCATCACTCCCATCACTCCCATCACTCACCATCACCTCACCATCACTCTCACCATCACTCTCACCATCACTCACCATCACTCTCACCATCACTCTCACCATCACTCACCATCACGCTCACCATCACTCTCACCATCACTCTCACCATCACTCTCACCATCACTCTCACCATCACTCTCGCCATCATTCTCACCATCACTCACTCCATCACTCTCACCATCTCTCTCACCATCACGCTCACCATCACTCACCATCACTCTCACCATCACTCACTCCATCACTCTCACCATCACTCGCCATCACTCTCACCATCACTCACCATCACTCTCACTCATCACTCTCGCCATCACTCACCCATCACTCACTCCATCACTCTCACCATCACTCTCCATCACTCTCACCATCACTCCCTCACCATCACTCTCACCATCACCTCACCACACATCACTCTCACCATCCCTACTCACTCACCATCACCTCACCATCACTCTCACCATCACTCACCATCACTCTCACCATCACTCACCATCACTCTCACCATCACTCACCATCACTCTCACCATCACTCTCACCATCACTCTCACCATCACTCTCACCATCACTCTCACCATCACTCTCACCATCACTCACCATCCTCACTCCATCATCTCACCATCACTCACCATCACCTCACCATCACTCACCATCATCACCATCACTCACCATCACTCCCATCACTCACCATCACCTCACCATCACTCACCATCACTCACCATCACCATCTCTCACCATCACTCACCATCACTCACCCATCACTCTCACCATCACTCCCTCACTCACCTCCCTCGCCACTCACCCTCACTCCCATCACTCACCATCACTCACCATCTCACCATCACTCTCCAACTCACCATCACTCTCACCATCACTCACCATCACTCACCATCACCACCATCACTCACCATCACTCTCCATCAACATTCTCACAACACTTCCATCACTCCATCTTCGCCGACACTAGATACGCTCCAGTGCTCCTCCAAACTACAAACATTTCCATCATTCTAAATTTTCGGCCGACACTGATGCTGATGCTTTTAATTTTTTTTTAATGATTGTTCAATATGTAAGGGAAAACGTATTGCACAATGGGTATTAAATAACACGCGAAAGTTAAATATTAAGTAACTTAATTTCTCTCTGAGAGGATAATGTTATTACTCGGTCTGTTGTGTTAGTTACTTGTCAAAGGCACTTGTCGATTGTGTGTGTATACTCGCCTATTTGTGGTTGCAGGGGTCGAGTTATAGCTCCTGGCCCCGCCTCTTCACTAATCGCTACTAGGTCCTCTCTCTCACTGCTCCATGAGCTTTATCAAACCTCGTCTTAAAACTATGTATGGTTCCTGCCTCCACTACGTCACTTGCTAGACTATTTCACTTGCTAACAACTCTATGATTAAAGAAATACTTCCTAACATCCCTTTGACTCATCTGAGTCTTCAACTTCCAATTGTGACTCCTTGTTTCTGTGTCCCATCTCTGGAACATCCTGTCTCTGTCCACCTTGTCAATTCCTCGCAGTATTTTGTATATCGTTATCATGTCTCCCCTAACCCTCTTGTCCTCCAGTGTCGTCAGGCTGATTTATCTTAAACTTTCTTCGTAGGACATTCCCCTTAGCTCTGGAACTAGTCTTGTTGCAAATCTTTGCACTTTATCTAATTTCTTGACTTACCAGACCAGGTGTGGGTTCCAAACTGGTGCTACATTCTCCAGTATGGGCCTGACGTACACGATGTACAGTCTCTGGAACGATTCCTTACTGAGGTATCGGAACGCTATTCTCAGGTTTGCCAGGCGCCCATATGCTGCAGTAGTTATCTGGTTGATGTGCCCCTCAGAAGATGTGCTCGGTATTATACTTACCCCAAGATCCTTTTCCTTGAATGAAGTTTGAAGTCTTTGCCCGCCTAGCCTATACTCTGTCTGCGGTCTTCTTTGCCATTTCCCAATCTTCATGACTTTGCATTTGGCGGGGTTAAATTTGTAGTCCTGCTTGATCCTCATCTGATTTAATTATCCTCATTAACTTCACATCTTCTGCAAACAGGGACACTTCTGAGTCTATCCCTTCCGTCATGTCATTCACATATACCAAAAGTAGCACTGGTCCTAGGATTGATCCCTGTGGAACCCCGCTCGTCACAGGTGCCCACTCTGACACCTCGTCACGTACCATGACTCGTTGTTACACCTCTGTCAGGTATTCTCTGATCCATTGCAGTCCCCTTCCTGTTATGCGTGCCTGATCCTCTAGCTTTTGCACTAATCTCTTGTGAGGTACTGTGTCGAAGGCCTTCTTGCAGTCCAAGCAAATGAAATCTACCCACCCCTCTCTTTCGTGTCTTACTTTCGTTACCTTGTCATAAAACTCCAGTAGGTTTGTGACACAGGATTTTCCTTCCCTGAATCCGTGCTGGTTTTCGTTTATAAGCTTGTTCTGTTCTAGGTGCTCCACCACTTTCCTGCTGATAATCTTCTCCATGACTTTGCATACTATACACGTCAGTGACACTGGTCTGTAGTTTAGTGCCTTGTGTCTGTCTCCTTTATTAAAAATGGGGACTATATTTGCCGTCTTCCATACCTTAGTCAGGTAGTTGCCCAGTTTCAATGGATGTGTTGAAAATTGTTGTTAGTGGCACACACAGCGTCTCTGCTCCCTCTCTAAGAACCCACGGAGAGATGTCCGGTCCCACCGCCTTTGAGGTATCAATTTCGCTTAGCAGCTTCTTCACCTCCTCCTTGGTTGTGTATTTCATCCAGCACTTGTTGGTATACCCCTCATAACATTGTGTAAACCCATAACATAAATACCCTCTACTGCATTAGCACTTCTAGGTAAATGTAATGATAACTAGATACAGTACATGTGTGTGTGTGTGTGTGTGTGTGTGTGTGTGTGTGTGTGTATACTCACCTAGTTGTGGTTGCAGGGGTCGAGTCACAGCTGTGTGTGTGTGTGTGTGTGTGTGTGTAACCCTCACAATCGTGAGGTAGAGTGTTAATATTGATATTTTTAAGAACACATTAAATATTAATATTTTAAAATGTATCGCCAGGTATAGGCCGTTTTTTTTTCAACGATATCGTAAAAATAGCCGATACCCGCATATGCTGATATTGATACTTTGGGCTTGTCTATATATTTTTTAATTTTAGTACAAATATATAGATGTATTTTGCAGGTTTATTATAACTTTAACCCCATAACATAAATACCCTCTACTGCTTTAGCACTTCTAGGTAAATATAATGATTAGTAGATAGATGTGTTTGGGTGGCTGCGTGAACCGAGAGATATATACCAGTACTGCATTAGCCCAGGCACCTTTAAGTCAGTACATGCGAGAAGATTAATGCAGTGTGTGGCATAAGTTTATGATGCAGTTATGAGTATTAGCATTGAATATTTAAAGCAAATCAGATATGGTATTCATAAGTTGTCACATGGACACTCGTATCCCATTTTTTTCAATAAAAATGAAAAATTAGGACATGTACAGCCCTAAACTAGGTCGAACCTTCCACTAAGAAACACCAACTTTGAAGCCAAAATAAGACAAACTCTCTTAACTCAGGGACCAATATCCTAGACAATACAGATACAAAGTATTACATGTCGGTATTGTATTCCATTACTAGTATGATACTTGTGTGACACAGCAACACCATGGTAACTTGCAACAGGGGATGCCTTCTGCAACCCGAGTGCCAGACACATCTCCAAGATCTCGATCAACAAACCCAACTTAACTGCCAATTTCTTCACTACTATCAAGGTCATCACCAGAAAGGATCAATACTAAATTAACTACCACTGATTTGTATATCATCCCAGCTAGCAGCTGTCACATGAGACATTCAGAGACCTCCATAAACAAATTTTAATATACCAATGGACCAACGGAACAGACAGAATTAACATAATACATCATCGTTCTCACAAAAACGTGATGAATTAAAATGGTGCGTTACTAATCTAGTACTTGAATATATACAGTATTTTGCCGAAATAACTGTACCTTTATGCTGTACCTTCATACATATTGTACTTGAGCAATACATAACGGTATTGTATCCGCTCAATACATATTGTGCCGGAACAGTATTGTACCAGAACAGGACATTGTACCAGAAAATGCATTGTGCCAGAACAAATCATCTGAACAGTACGTATTGTACTAGTTCATATAGTACTGTAATGCGTGTGTATTATATAATATATATATATGTCTTACCGAATAGGCAGAACTTGCGATTTTGGCTTAAATAGCAACGCTCATCTTGCCATATAAGACAAGCGAAAATTTGTGTATACAATAATTTCGCAAAAATCATCCTGAACCTAACGAAAATTTTTTATTTCATTGTGTTTGTTTATTATTAAATTATTGTAAACGTATCTAAAATATATTTAGTTAGATTAGGCTAAATTAAATTGCGCTTGTTATAATAAGGTTAGGTAAGTTTTCTAAGATTCTTTTAGTGAAAAAATAAATTTTTTTGCATTAACATTAATGAAAAAAAAATATCTTTGAACGTATAAGAGAAAATTTTAGAAAGGACTTAATTTTAAATGAGTTCTTGCTAATTGACCAGTTTTACCTATTAGGCACGACTTATATGAACACAAATAATATCGCAGCCAGCAGAATTCGAACCCACGTTAATCGCTGTCCCTAAGTGTGGCTTAGCTCTCAACGTGACGCCTTCAGTCACTTAACTACCAGATGCCTCAGAATGTTAGGTAGCCTGGTTGCAAGCCTTGTATGTTTCTAACACCAGTGAGCGTCTAGCATGGTCCCCACCTATTTCATTCACCTACTGACATGTGTTGGAACACTGTACTGTGGAGCATCTCAGCAAAAAAAAAAAAAATTAACCGTCTTGTGTTGGCGCAGGTTAACAATTTATTTTTTGCTTGAATCATTTATCTTCTAAATAAACAGTTTATCTTGAACAATTTAACCTGGTGCAAGAACACTTCAACTTCTGGTACAACACTTCATTTTACTTATGAACAAAGCACAACATACGTTTCGGTCAGGACCCAAACGTCGTCGTAAGCTTCTCTTTTGTGTAGGTAATTTGTAAATTGTTCCACTCACGGTATTGTGCCTTTTTGTTCTTTATGAACGGAATAACACGTTTTGTATGGGAATAAATCATGTTAGACAAGACCGCGGAATATTTTCACTCATCAATTTCTTTTAATTTCACAAGTTCATATAACGTCTCTATAATTTCTTACTATTTACAGTTTCTTTTAAATTATTTTTGTTTATTTCAGATCTCGAACGTCGACTGGTGGAGACATTATCCCAGACCCTGGAGTACATGAGGCAAGGTATGTAGTGGAGGCTGGGTCAGTAATGGAGGCTGGGTCAGTAGCGGAGGCTGGGTCAGTAGTGAAGGCTGGGTCAGTAGTGGAGGCTGGGTCAGTAGTGGAGGCTGGGTCAGTAATGGAGGCTGGGTCAGTAGCGGAGGCTGGGTCAGTAGTGAAGGCTGGGTCAGTAGTGGAGGCTGGGTCAGTAGTGGAGGCTGGGTCAGTAGTGGAGGCTGGGTCAGTAGTGGAGGCTGGGTCAGTAGTGGAGGCTGGGTCAGTAGTGAAGGCTGGGTCAGTAGTGGAGGCTGGGTCAGTAGTGGAGGCTGGGTCAGTAGTGGAGGCTGGGTCAGTAGTGGAGGCTGGGTCAGTAGTGGAGGCTGGGTCAGTAGTGGAGGCTGGGTCAGTAGTGGAGGCTGGGTCAGTAGTGGAGGCTGGGTCAGTAGTGGAGGCTGGGTCAGTAGTGAAGGCTGGGTCAGTAGTGAAGGCTGGGTCAGTAGCGGAGGCTGGGTCAGTAGCGGAGGCTGGGTCAGTAGCGGAGGCTGGGTCAGTAGCGGAGGATGGTTCAGTAGTGGAGGCTGGTTCAGTAGTGGAGGCTGGTTCAGTAGTGAAGGCATTGGCGGTAGTGAAGACTGGGTCAGTAGTGGAGGCTGGGTCAGTAGTGGAGGCTGGGTCAGTAGTGGAGGCTGGGTCTGTAGTGGAGGTTGGGTCAGTAGTGAAGGCAGGGGCGGTATTGAAGGCAGGGGCGGTAGTGAAGGCAGTGGCGGTAGTGAAGGCAGGGGCGGTAGTGAAGGCAGGGGCGGTAGTGAAGGCAGTGGCGGTAGTGAAGGCAGGGGCGGTAGTGAAGGCAGTGGCGGTAGTGAAGGCAGGGGCGGTATTGAGAGCAGAATTTCCCTGCCATACATTATGTACATAAGAGTCGTGACTTTAAATTCTCACGTGTGTGGAGCAGGTGTCGTAGGTCATGAATATGAGGGGGAATAATCTCCCCTCATAACTGTGGTTGTTTGCCGTCCAGGTGATACACTGGTGACAGTGTAATTACCTGCTTACAGTTTGAATGACATGGTGGTGAGCTTTAGCTAATGGTCTCGCCTCTGAACGTTCCGCCTACTGACACCAAATAACTCACTCACGTATTTGGGAACTGTGGAGTCTTCTCACATTTCATTATTTACCTATGGTGAAAGGAAAGTTTTCTAATATTATCTATAGATTATTTTGGAGTTTAATATGTAGCTATGTCTGGGGTCCGTGAATGCGCGCACATTTGTATATCTGTAATAATGTGTTTCCTAATGCTACTGAATAATAAAGCTTAAGACAGTCAGCTTCTTCCTTACAGAAGCCGAGCATCGGGAACGTCGAGACTTCGTGCAGGAGCTCAAAGATAAACTTCACTTCCAGGGTCTCAAAATTATTGTTCAGGCAATTATCAGCATGTATCAATGGCAGGGTACCACTTTCTTTGTATTATGAATCACTGCGTTCTCCCTTAACCCTTACCTGCTCCCGTCAGGAATTACAGTATGCTGACCAAGGTGATTCTCCATACATAATGACAGGTGACCCCTTAAGGACACACTCATCAGTTCAAATGGCATGACTTACCACTCCTCCCTCCAGCCCCCGGTCCTTAGCCCCAGTTGTTGGTCAGGTCCCAGTTAGTTCCCATCCCTCAGTTGTTGGTTCCCAGCCCCAGTTAGTATCCAGCCCCCAGTTGTTAGTCCCCATCTCCCTGTTAGTTCCCAGCCCTCAGTTGTTGGTTACCAGCCCCAGTTCCCAGCACCCAGTTGTTAGTCCCTAGCCCCCCAGTTGTTGGTCTCCAGCCCCCAGTTGTTGGTCCCAGCCCCCAGTTGTTGGTCTGACCCCAGTTTCAGGTCCTCTGACTCCAGACTTCCCTTGTTCGTATATCAGTATCATCAGGCATCAAGTGAAGGCCGAGCTCGTCTCTCTCGATTATCGGACGGAGGTCGAGCCTCCTCAACAGCCTGAGCTGAATGACTTTCACATGGGTTTTAGAGCTTCACGCCAAAATAAGAGATCAGTAGCCCCCATATTCCTGTTAGTTTCCAGTTTCACGTTCCGTTAGTTTCCAGTTCTGTCTTCCCGTTGGTTTCAGTTCTGCCTTCCCCGTTAATTTCCAGTTCTGCCTTCCGTTAGTTTCCGGTTCTGCCTTCCGTTAGTTTCAAGTTCTGCCTTCCCGTTGGTTTCAGTTCTGCCTTCCCGTTGGTTCGAAGTCCCCACCTTCCCGTTGGTTTCAGTTCTGCCTTCCCGTTGGTTTCCAGTTCTGCCTTCCCGTTATTTCTAGTTCTACCTTCCGTTAATTTCCAGTTCTGCCTTCCGTTAGTTTCAGTTCTGCCTTCCCCGTTAGTTTCCAGTTCTGCCTTCCCGTTGGTTTCCGGTTCTGCCTTCCCGGTGAGGAATTTCAGTTCTACCTTCCCGGTAATTTCTAGTTTCTGCCTTCCGTTGGTTTCCAGTTCTGCCTTCCGTTGGTTTACAGTCCTGCCTTCCGTTGGTTTCCAGTTCTGCCTTCCGTTGGTTTCCAGTTCTGCCTTCCGTTGGTTTCCAGTTCTGCCTTCCCGTTAGTTTCCAGTCCTGCCTTCCGTTAGTTTCCAGTTCCTGCCTTCCCGTTAGTTCCAGTCCTACCTTCCCGTTAGTTTCGGTCTCCTTCCCGTTAGTTTCCAGTTCTGCCTTCCCGTTAGTTTCCAGTTCTGCCTTCCCGTTAGTTTCCAGTTCTGCCTTCCGTTAGTTTCCAGTTCTACCTTCCGTTGGTTTCGAGGTTTCTGCCTTCCGTTAGTTTCCAGTTCTACCTTCCCGTTAGTTCCAGTTTCTACCTTCCCGTTAGTTTTCCAGTTCTACCTTCCCGTTAGTTTCAGTTCTACCTTCCCGTTAGTTTCCAGTCCCTACCTTCCCGTTAGTTCTACCTTCATGTTACTACAATGAAGCAGCTTTGATAATATATACAGTATGTGATTAAATTTTAAAAGAAAAATTAAGGACTTAATGAAAAACATGAAATGTTGAATAATTTTTGACAGATATTTTAAGACCTGGTGCTGGCTGGGATATTTTAAGACCTGGTGCTGCCTGGGATATTTTAAGACCTGGTGCTGACTGGGGCTTTTATTAAAACCCTGTGCTAGTACTGTAGAGATTGCTGGTGTTTGTCTGGGACCTATATATACATGTTGTGTTGGTGTGGGACCATTATTTAAAGACCTGGTACTGGGACCTTGTAAAGGTATCTATATTCATAAACGCTCCTTACAGTCCTGCAAAGACTCTGTTTATGGACTGCCAGACAATTCACCATTAGCCGTCTTGTAGTATAATAGCTGCCTCTTTTCACGTAAACAGTCCGTGTTTCCCTTCATCCACCTTCTTTCTTGGTTCCAATTCCTCTGTCTTTTTCATTTCCCTTATCCTCCCCTCCTCTTCCAATTTGTTTTAATCTCTTTTCCTCCCTCCCCTGCTTTCCTCTCCCCTGCTTTCCCTTCCTGCTTTCCCCTTCCTGCTTGCCTCTCCACCTTACAGTGGTAGTAGCACTGGAGACATATTTTGTGCAGTCTAGGTAACATAATTAGGTGGTGTTGGTGCCACCCTCTTCCACTCTTCTCTGCCCTCTCCTCCCCTCTTTCCCCCTCCCCTCTCTTTCCCCTCCCTTTCCCCCTCTTCTTCCCTCTTCCCCACAGCTCCTACCCTGCTCTTTTTTTCCATATAAAGGCTCTACGTGGGTTCAGAAATACTCCATTTATTTTGCGGACTAAAACTCTGACCAATCCTTGAAGCTGATTTCAAAGCCAGGCTGTAGGAATATTTTAATTTAAAGGTCGCTATCTGCACTCGATTTAAGGGAGCACCGCCACCGCGGCCTGATTAGACCAGGCCTCCTGCTGTGTACTTTCAGCAACATTAAAAAACAGTATAGAGAAGAGAGAAAAAACAGAGAAAATACTTCTTTAGTATGAAACATATTCAATATGCAAATAGGCATTCAGTGTATATATATATATATATATATATATATATATATATATATATATATATATATATATATATATATATATATATATATATATTCCTCAGCTGTGGTTAGAGCTACATTCAGGCTGTAGCTTTCATATGTTCAGTTGGTCCTGATTTCTTTAATACTGTGTTGTAAGAGTGTATAGACGTGGGGATCACCTGAGGAGCTTTTTAACCATAGAAGGATGCAGCCAGAGTGAAACTTCTGGTGGCTGCCCGTCTTTGTGGTGTAACAGCCCTTCTTGTGGCTGTCCGTGCATGTGGGCTGGTTTAGAACAAAAGAATATTAGTATGCAGCAATAAGGTCTCTGAAGGTTTTTGAAGTATTTGAAAGGTCTTTGAGGGCAGTATTCACCCAGCTGACGGGCAGTGTTCACCCTTGACCGAGACAGTGTTCACCATGACGGGCAGTGTTCACCCTTGACGGGGCAGTGTTCTGCTTGACGGGACAGTGTTCACCTTGACGGAGCAGTGTTCACCTTGACGGGCAGTGTTCTGCCGACGGGGCAGTGTTCACCTTGACGGGGCAGTGTTCTACTTGACGGGGCAGTGTTCACCCTTGACGGGCAGTGTTCTGCTGACGGGGCAGTGTTCACCCTTGACGGGGCAGTGTTCACCCTTGACGGAGCAGTGTTCACCCTTGACGGGGCAGTGTTCACCCTTGACGGGGCAGTGTTCACCCTTGACGGAGCAGTGTTCACCCTTGACGGAGCAGTGTTCAGCGAGCGGGGCAGTGTTCATTCTTGACGGGGCGGCTACCCGACGGGGCGGGTGTTACCTTGACGGGGCAGTGTTCACCGTGACGGGGCAGTGTTCACCTGACGGGGCGTGTTCATCCTTGGTGGAGCAGTGTTCGCCTCGATGACGGGGCAGTGTTCACTGCGAGGCAGTGTTTACCCTTGACGGAGCAGTGTTCACCCTTGACAGGCAATTGATGCCCTTGACGGGGCAGTGTTCACCCTTGACGGGCAGTGTTCACCGCTGACGGGGCAGTGTTCACCCTTGACGGGGCGGTGTTCACCATGACGGAGCAGTGTTCGCCTTGACGGGCAGTGTTCACCCTT
Source organism: Cherax destructor (assembly GCA_009830355.1). NCBI lineage: Eukaryota > Metazoa > Arthropoda > Malacostraca > Decapoda > Parastacidae > Cherax > Cherax destructor. Next base: position 2,463 of record WNWK01010208.1, on the reverse strand, counting down.
GACGGGACAGTGTTCATCCATGACGGGGCAGTGTTCATCCTTGACGGGGCAGTGTGAACCCTTGACGTTCAGCTTGTGTTTAATTAGTGTCGACTTGTATATTTGAGAATCGTAAACTGGCTGCACCATTAGCGTGTATTAGACCTGTCCGCCTGCTCCATGCAGTAGGACGCCCGCAGTCAGGCGTTGTTTACCATTGAGGAACATTACCCAGCGCGCTCTTTCAAACATTCACAGCTTACATTTGGTGTCTTTTTGGTGGTTTTAGTGATTTGTCACTGTGAAATAAGTCACCATGGGTCCAAGCTTCTAGTGGCACCTGGTAGCATTCATGCAGGGAGTGTAGCATTCATGCAGAGTTTGCTGGTATGCAGGGTTTAACATTCATGCAGAGTTTAGCATTCATGCAGGGAGTTTAGCATTCATGCAGGGAGTTTGCTTGAGCATGCAGAGGGGTTTAGCAGGCATGCAGGGAGTGTAGCATTCATGCAGGAGTTTAGCATTCATGCTGGGAGTTCAGCATTCATGCAGGAGTTTAGCATTCATGCAGGGAGTGTAGCAGCATTCATGCAGGGTTTGCTTATTCATGCAGGGAGTTTGCAGGCATGCAGGGAGTTTAGCATTCATGCAGGGAGTTTACCAGGCATGCAGGGAGTGTAGCATTCATGCACCCCATAATTGTTCGAGTTTGGAGCAGTATGTAATCCCGGGGTCCCACTGTATAAAGGCCACTGAAGATAAGCCTTACATGGTGATGGCTGCCAGAGGCGACGTGTTGTCCAGTGGCCCTATATAGCACCAACAACATTGGAGGAGTCAGTTTCATGCTGTCTTTTCCTATGATTAATCGCTTAACTTACTTGCTACACTATTAATGTAACTACACTTTATGTTTGGCTGGTGCTATAGCCTTTGTGAACTAATGCTGCTTTAATTATTGTACATATCGGTAGAATCACTGAATCACTGAAGGAAAGCACATTCTCCCTCTCTCTTCCTCCTCACACTTTGGTATTTTGCTACAATTTCTTTCTTCATTTCTTTCATGTTTGTCACTTTCTTTACCAAAAGGGCTGCCACTATGAAGTTTCTTTGGGCCCATGGTGAAGAAACATTTCACAGTCACCAATCAATAAACAGAAAAGCACTAAACACAATAGATTGTGTGAAATGTTTGGTTGAGCACTCAGGTAATGTTCACTCAAAGATAAACAAAGCTAGACCGCTCTGGCAGCCTGCGGGAGGTGTGCAGGCGGAGGCAGGCAGACAGGTCTGGTATGCCGGCCGAAACTTCCGGGGCAGTCAGAAAGTCGGGACAAAATCAGGCTGAAAAGCGACTGAAACTCAAAACGACGATACTAGGGGTGGCCGGCTCTGGGTTCACTGTGCAGATTACATTCATTAATTTTTTATTAATACATCAGCCGTTTCACCAAGTAGGGTGGCCTGAAAAAGAAAAGCTTCCCATCATCATTCACTCCATCACTGTCTTTGCCAGAGGCATGCTTACACTGGTTAGCAAAACTGAAACATTCAACATCCCTCCCCTTCAGAGTGCAGGCACTGTACTTCCCATCTCCAGGACTCGGGGTGCAGCCTGCTGGTTTCCTGAATCCCTTCATAAATGTTACTTTGCTTCCACTCCAACAACATGTCAAGTGATTAAAAACCATTGTCTCCATTCACTCCTATCAAATACGCTCATGCATGCTTGCTGGAGGTCAAGCCTACTTTTCACAAAGCCTCCTTTACCCTCTCCCTCCAACCTTTTCCCTAGGCCAACCCCTACCTAGCCTTCCTCCTCTACAGACATACGCTCTGGAAGTCATTCTACTTTTCCATCCTCTCTACATGTCAAACCACCTCAACAACCCCTCCTCCAGCCCTCTGGATAATAGTCTTGTAATCCGCTTTTATCATACAATTTCCACACTACGAATACGGCTGCATTATATTCCTGTACGCATTGATCTAGACAGGCATCCCCATTGCCTCCAGCCTTCTCCTTGTTGCAACATTCTGCCATTACATCACCCATATAAGAGTGTTGGTATAACTATACTCTCTACATTCCTCTTTGCTTAAGCAGGACAAAGTTCTTTGTCTCCACAGACTCCTAGTGCACCACTTACCCTTTTTCTTTTCTTCTTTCAACGCGTCGGCCGTTTCCCACCGAGGCAGGGTGGCCCAAAAGAAAACGAAAGTTTCTTTTACATTTAGTAATAAATACTGGGAGAAGGGGTTACCCAGCCTGCTCACGGCATTTGTAGTCGCCTCTTACGACACGCATGGCTTACGGAGGGAAGAATTCTGTTCCACTTTTCCCCCATGGGACTACCCGCTTTGCCCTCGTAATTCTATGATTCACCTGCGTCCTTCATAGACCCATCTGCTGACACGTCCACTCCTAAATATCTGAATACATTCACCTCCTCCATACTCTCTCCCTCCAATCACTGATAT
>WNWK01010207.1:60000-71590 GCA_009830355.1 Cherax destructor | reverse complement strand
CCTGTATAACCCTGTGGTTTAGCGCTTCTATTTTATTATAATAATAATAATCAAAATAGAGATTCTTACCATCTTCTTTCCCTTTATATACAATGCTGCCATTCTGACTCTCCAGTAGATTTTAAATAAGTACAGTAGTTGATGCTACTTTTGTGATAGTATACATAGTCATTACTACAGCTATTTCTCTTAAAAACTTTGCAAATCATTATATAATTAGAATTTTATTTAAAATTAGCAAGGGATTGCTAATATGAAGCAGAACCTTTGCTCATTCAACTAGGTAAATATGCATTACAATTCAAAGGTTAAATTTTGTATTTTTGGTTTCAAAATTATAAACTAATACAAACAGTCTGAGATTTCTTTCTCCTACAGGTTGTTTTATTGTGATGGTCCTCTCAAGGGCAAGGCCTTTATGCCAGCAAGGGGCTCTTAATTCAAGGAACAAATATCTTGCCCTTGGATTGACAAACATGTATGCTTCCCATTTCCCAAGTGCTGTATGTCCCTTATAGATTTAGTTCTTCCCAGATTATAATAGAAATAATTATGTGAACATAGTGATGTATTGTGAAGGGGTGGCAGTTATACCAGAAACTACCAGTATGTGAAATTGACAAGTATGGACTCCTACGTGTCACAAGCATGAGGGTATACCCCTTGTATGAGTATCTACAGTATACTGCACTAAACATTATTTTAATCGGGAAGTGCTAATCTAATAGTGGAGGCAATCAGGCTCAATTCATAGAAGGGAAGGTTAAACTCTTTGGATCAAGAGCCCTCGCCAGCATCTAGAGACCTCTTGTTGAAGCTATAATAATGTAGGGCCTACATGTATCAAAGTAACATTTGCCTTGGATGAGATTACCATTTCTTTGGTTGATCAGTTACAATTTCAAATGCTAGGACAGAAAATAAAAATTACAGGATCAATTTTATTAATGTACCATGATGAGAGAATACATGTATAACTCAGGAGTTCTAGGCTAACTATCCTAGTGGATTATACTGCACAGACACTGAAAACTTTTACAAATATTAAATAGGGAATGTTTAGCTTCAGGAGGCACATTATACTTTGCACTACACACACACTTCATGAAGCTCTGAATAGCTATTAACATCCATGTACAATAAATTATAAACCTATCCAGTAAATAAAACAAAATTCTAAAACAAAATCAAAGAGGTTAAAGCAGGCTGATAAACTATTGACTATATGCAATATGGAGAAAGTCTTTCATTCATAATTTAAATATGTGCAGAATTCAGATACTTTCAAAGACCTTGGCATACAGACAGCACTATAAAAGTACAAACAAGGATATTTTCATTCTATTGGGATTAATGGGAATGGGAAAGATTTAATTTTAATCTAGTAGTTTTCTCCCTATTGGAAATGGATGGCTTAACACATCTGTACTCTGACCCCAACCTTACCAATAAATTTCCAAATACCAATAGAAAATAGGACCTAGGAAACTGATATGACAGCTTCTTACAACAGTAAATCAGATGAGATTTGTTTTGCCACTAGATATATGAAGGTACTTGTACAATTTGCAAAATGTCTGCCAGTCTTAAATACTGAAGAGTTAAAAAAAAATTCCAACATTCATTCATAATTAGCAAACTCATGAAGGTATAGTTCCTCAATCATAAAAAAATACATTAATTTCTTGGGTTGTATTTTCATCCAATATATGAATAAAGAAATCCATTTAACTGAAGAAGCCAAGACAAGGTACTGTACTTTCAATCTGCCTTTATTTTTATGTATATTAGCAAGTTTGACCACATGGTCTTTTAAAAAATGTCATCCAATTTAAAATCTGTAATGCTTCACATACTCCTCTCAATAACAGCTGTACTCGGCTATCTGATTAACAGGCAACTAAAAAAAAAATTGTGGACAAAGTTTACAGATCAAGCCTTTACTTATTTGGACATTTCACGAAGTAAGTATCTTTCAAGTTCACATAGCTGTTGGCATTACACCCTCCCAACTATAGAATCGTGCAATGTAAAATCTTCAGAATTAGTTCTTTGTAGTTGTGCAATTTTATGTTAAAACAAAACTTTTATAGGCAATTTTCAAAAATTTGTGATTTCGAGCTACCAATCATGTTCATATTTTTGATAACATATATAAGGCCTTTCGATGATACTCAAGGATGGAAATTCTCAGTGAGCAAACTTGATTAGCACAAGGGCACTAAATAAGAGAGATGGAAGATACAAGCCAGCCTGGGAAGCACTACCAGGGGTCGTGGAGTCCCGAGCCTCTGTGGAAGGCGCTTCTGAAAGAAAGCGAGAGATTAAACACTTAAAATAATTTCACAGCTTTGCAGGAACATATAGCAAGCAATGGAAATTTTTTTACTGGTCTTAATTATACACCCAAAGCTTAAATATAAAACCTAAGGTTGGTTCTGAAATTTGAAAAGTACTGATCAAGTCAATCATTCAGCACTTTGCAAAAAAAAAAAAAAAAACTTAGCATAAAAAGTACTGTACTATCACACAAAGTTAAAAATAACAGCATCAATTTTTAAGTCTTCAGTTGCTAATGCCAAAAGACAAATTTTAGAGATCACTACAAGCACCCTGGTAATTATAAAAATCACAACGAAAGAAATAAGGCCAGAATTACGTGTTACATAGCTGTACCCACAAATTCATCTTAATTCTGTTGGTGGAGAGCCAAACACCCACATCCTGTCAAACCCTTTATCTGTGGGGTCAACAGGGCCTGCCACTTTCCAAGGGCAAACCCATGCATGTGGCTCAAAGTCACTAAGGCAGAGGTTTGCTATACAGCATGTTTGTAACAGCAGCACATTGGGAATCTGAAGGTGACAGAGCTAAGGTCCTACTAAATAACTCAGCAGGTTAAGAGCAGCAAAGCCAATACCACCCTTGGTCTGACCCATTAAAGCCTGAAGAAAATCACTCCTAAAAAAAAATAGCCAAGGTCATCACCAGGATGCTCATCCACTGCTTACAATAAGAGCATTGATTTTGTTACACAGTGGGCACTCAGCTGGGTACCATGAACTGCAAGGAATGACCAGTATGTCAGTGAAACACTTTAAATGTGCATTTAAACCCCATCCAATTCCAACCACTACCATATGGAGACTGCAACAGACATGTTCATTTACATCCATCCCATACTATAGTACAGGACAGCAAGTCCTTGAATAATGTTTCATTATAACGTTAAGAAAAAAATAAAATGAATACAAATTTTTTTAAATAAAAATTCAAAGTATACGACATTTATATAAATGAATAAAAATAAATAGTACAAAAGTGCTCGATGAGCCCATTTTTGTTTTTGAACTGCGTGGTGGTAGGAGGTGCTCCTTAAAATTTTTGCTTTGGAAATATTCATTTCTTGATTTAACCCTGCTGCAATAAGTGCTAAAGGTGCCTCTCCCCCACAACACACGCACGCATGCAAATGTAGTCCCCATTTTTAAGAAATGAGGCACTAAACTACAGACTAGTGCCATTGATTTGTATAGTATGCAAAGTCATGGATAAGATTATCACAAGTGGTGGAGCACCTAGAACAGAACAAGTTTATAAACAACAACCAGCACAGACTCATGGAAGGCAAATCCTGCATCACAAACCTACTGGAGTTTTATGACAAGGTAACAGAAGTAAGACATGAGGGGTGGATAGATTGCATTTTCTTGGACTGCAAGACGGCCTTCGACGCAGTTCCTCACAAGAGATTAGTGCAAAAGCTAGAGGATCAGGCACGTATAACAGGAAGGGCACTGCAAAGGATCAGAGAATACCTAACAGGGAGGCAACAACAGATGTGGACAGGCTGGACGCGTGATCCAGCAACTGGCTCCTCAAATTTAACCCTGCCAAATGCAAAGTCATGAAGATCAGGGAAGGGCAAAGAAGACTGCAGAGTATAGGCTAGGTGCCCAAAGACTGAAAACCTCACTCAAGAAAAAAGATCTTGGGGTGAGTATAATACCAAGCACATCTCCTGAAGCACACATCAACCAGAAAACTGCTGCAGCATATGGGTGCCTGGCAAACCTGAGAATATCGTTCCGATACCTCAGTAAGGAATCATTCAAAAGACTGTACACTGTACGTCAGGCCCACATTGGAGTATACAGCACCAGTTTGGAACCCACACTTAGTCAAGCATGTCAAGAAATTAAGAGAAAGTGCAAAGGTTTACAACAAGGCTAATTCCAGAGCTAAGGGGCATGTCCTACGAAGAAAGGTTAAGGGAAATCAGCCTGACAACACTGAGGAATTGACAAAGTGGACAGAGATGAGACAGAAACAAGGGGTCACAATTGGAAGTTGAAGACTCAGATGAGTCAGAGATGTTAGGAAGTATTTCTTCAGTCACAGAGTTGTCAGGAAGTGGAATACTCTGGGAAGTGATGTAGTGGAGGCAGGATCCATACATAGCTTTAAGAAGAGGTATGATAAAGCTCATGGAGCAGGAAGTGTGACCTAGTAGCGGCCAGTGAAGAGGCAGGGACAGGAGCTGAATCGACCCCTGCAACCACAACTAGGCGAGCACGCACGCACATGCGTGCACATACATGTACACGCATGCACACAAAATTGTGACATTAGAAACAAAACAGTGAGGTGTGGTTTTGTTATAAGTCATTTTGCTTTAAGCCACAGTTTCCAAGAACCTATCGATGATGTTAAGTGAGGACTTGCTGTATTGCACTTTTCTCTGCAAGCCAGGTAACTTGTTAAGGCTTAAAGTAGGACCGAATTATCAAGTTTTAGTCTCCTAAGTGTAGGTTATTTGTGTAATGTTTCAGCCATAATATTATGACTATTTTCTTCAACTCTGAAAAAATAAACTGTAAATATATTTTTAATTTATCAATCTGCAGAATCTCAATTCAGCTAGTCGTTCAATCTTATTTTTTTTTTTTTTACTAGACAAAACCAAAGCAACACTTGACAAGAGAATGCACGTGACATGAAGCAATAAAGATTTCAATTTGGCATCCAAACATCCAGGTAAAGTGTACAGTTAACAAATACCACATAGTACATCAAGCATCCTTACCAGTCGTGATCATTGAAGACTCGTTCCGTGGAGCTGTAAAATATGCAAGTTATGAGCACTTTACAACATGAACCATTGAACATTTATTAACCTGTGGAAATCTACACACTGTACACCAGAAATGAAGAGTGCACTATCAGCATTCACTCAGCCGTTAAAGTGAAAAGCTCAAAGTCTACTATTAAAAGAGCACAGTACTGCAGTGTTGGGACAGTAATTTTTAACTATCTGCATGCAAATTTTATTGCAAAACCTCAAAAGGCCTGTCACTGTCAATGGCCATACACAATACATCTACACTATTAACAAATGTTATACCTGCAGAATAAAGTAGAAGACAATTTGCAGGAAACAATGCAAATATAGAACCCACTTCACTAGTGGAATCAGCCATTAGTACAATATGCCATCACAAACAAAAGATTGTTTTCCATTAATTTAGATGCAACCCACAATTCCAATTTAGAAAACAGGAACTATAGATTTTAACTATAAAAAATCTGGGAGCAAGATTTCCAGAAATGCACTTCAATTTTTGCCATTACAGTTTTCCCAACTTCTGTGTATAGCCATTTGATGCATGTGGCATTTACTTCTATTTTTAGTCATGAAATGAGTTTTTTTTGGGGAGGAGGTACAGAAGGGGTGGGGGAAAATAAAAACACGAGTCATCTGGTAATCTGGCAAAAGGTTCAGCCCAGACCCTGCTGGATTTGGTGGTGCCTACATTTTTTTCCCCACCCTGCATTTTTCTCTTAAGAAGTTTAGATCAAACATGCGAAAACTGTCAATTGTAGAAGTAACATGTCAAATAAGTCACTATCAAACAATTTTTCTTTACCAAAATAAAGCAAATTTCTTTGCTCCCACAACTTGCAAAAATTTCTGCAAACTGTGCCATCAACTGCTAGCACATCTGTGCACCATTATGCATATTAGTAGAGCTAAATGTACTGGCAAATCTAAGTACAGTATAATCAGTTACACTACTCCTTCAACCAAATCAACTGGGTTAATTCACAAAACACCATGCAAAATTCTCAGCCATTAATTAACAGTCATTCTTCAATCACTACCAAGACTGCAGCCCAGTAGCTGCAGCACGTACAAGGGATGGGATAGCTGAGCCTACAAGTTATCCTAGGCAGCAGCGCCATTTTACTGCTCAGTAGCATAGCCAAGACAACATGCTTTGGAGACCTTCCTCTTGAGAAAATGACTTAGCCAATTCCACCATTTTCAGTTGAATAGTGAAATTAAGGCAAGCTACCAGCTCAAAATAAGGCAATGAATGGGGAGGGAGGCAATATATTCAATTTATGGGGTAAGGGAAGAGGATAAAGCAACTATCAAAAGTCACGCTTTAAGGAGCTTCACGTCGTGCACGAGTCATACAACACCCACTCACCCGGCTCTCCTTCCACCAACTCTACAGTCTCCTCCTCCTCTATATACTCATCCACTATCTCCTCTCCTTCCTTATCCTCTACTTCATCAATTTCATTCTCTACCTCCTCACCTACATCCTCTACATCGTCCTCATTTGTGGCAACTGCAAAAATGGGAATGAAGATTGGCATTATACAAGTCAAATATATACACAAGTTTTCAAGATGGAGCAGAAGGGGTTGGATTGAGAAATGTTTTAAAGAAATTACCCCCCCCCCACTCCCTCCAAAATAAAATGCAGTCAAGGGCACAGAGGGTAAAGAGCATGTTAAAACGAAGGAAGGTTGCTACGATGACAGACAGCAATTGGGTTACTCTCATATTGAAGGAATTTAATTGAGACTATACAATAAAAGACAATGGTAAGGATGGAGCTGCCACATGATTAAGGTAGCGAGGGCAAAGCAGAGACTATCCAACTAATACTAAAATATATTTATAATAAAGAATAACTAAATCATTCAAACATCAATACTGTAGTATTGTCTGAATATATTTGTGGTAACAGAAATGAGTGGTTTACTTACAACTCTCCCCACCTGTAAGGAAGGTTGTTACACAGTACATATAGGTCATATTTCAAGCAATTCATACAGCCAGTCTAAGTAAAGATATGCCATAAAACCAGAAACTACCTTTGTAAGTATAAAAAAACATCTAATCTTAAATCTATATACAGTATAATGTACAGTTATCTTTATCAATAAGGTTATACAAGCTTAATGCAAGCCAGAACAATAGCATTTTTTTTTTAACTAACTGAACCCATGGGCCACTAGTGAATCTACCGATTAGTAGTTCACCAGAACTGATAATTTGTGGAAGAGGAAGGAAAGAGGCCAAAGCTATGTTAAAGTCATGATAGTAAAACCTGTTTGACCTTCAGGAAGCAGGCACAAAATATACTCTCCACTGAAGTGTTATCTATACAACTTGACGGAAAAACTATGTATGCTAACAGTCATTAGTAAAAGTTTAATGAATAAACTAAGTCATGCCTAGATTAACTCAATCTGTTTTATGCTTACCATAGACACCCCAAATTTATTAAAGGATGAAGCATACTGTATATCTGATCAGTTTCAATTCACCTTTGATGTCATCACCACTAACGCTCTTACTTTATCTTCCCTCCTTGCTGACAGCCCCACCTTTGACTGAAACCCTCGTTGACTTTTTGACAGTAACTGATTTACTACACAAACTTTGATGATCATTCCTCTTGCACTCCTCACAGCCCTTTCTACCTCTCCCTCTGTTGTCCACTCCACCCTTGCTACTTTATAATTCTGTACTAACCCCTGCCCCGCTGCGCTGTATGACCCGTGTAGGTTTAGCGCTTCTTTTTTATTATAAATAATGATCAGTTTCAAGTTTATACACTAATGCAGCAAGCAAGGTCTGGCTGCTGGGAGTCCACTCAGTGCTCTGAAAGTCAACACTCCCCAGTGGGCCCCCATCCTAGACCAGGTCTCCTGGTGGACCTGATCAACCAGGCTGTTGGTGCTAGCTACAGGAAGTCCAACATAAGGTGATCAGGAACTGATGTTAGAAACTGCTGGTAATCCCCCTTATGTATGAGAGGAGGGGCAATAAGCCTTGGTCCCTTCACACATTTCCCTTGATGTACACGGTACCCCTGCTTTTCATTGGGCTTGAGCTTGATTTGACCTGAGCGTCGGTAAGATGGGTAAGGATAGAAATATGGGAAAAGGTTGGGGAAGGGTAGGAGGTGGGAATATACAGGTGAGTGGCATTGGGGCATTATTCACCATCTGCCATTCCATTATTTCCTCAATCTTAACATAACTGAGTAACAAACTTGTCTATTGAACATCACTGCTTTCAGTGACCCAGTGGAAGACTTGTATATCAGCTTGCAGGTTTGCCGTGTCATCACTGGATGGCACTATTAATTGTAATATCTTATGCAAAGGATGATACAGTGCTGATTCATGCTTCTGTCAGATATGAGAATGAGAAAGAACATGAGGCAAGTACTGTGCCATGGAAGAGCTTTTAGCTATGCAGCCTCCAATTTCACTCTCTTTGCTATGACACACTAGGGGCTATTCATCAGGAAATTAAATATCCAGTTATTCCTATTACATGCATTTTGTGTTATATTATCCCATGATCACACTTATCAAAGGCTTTTCCAATCTTTGTACACTTCACCTGAATTTTGCTAGTCCTTCAATGCATTCAAGACCACATCATAATTGTCAAGCAATTGCAAAAGGCTCTAAACCCATGCTGCCATGGGTTGTGTAAATGTTGAGATTCTATGTGATTAGTGATCTTGCTTTTCAAGACTACCAAAGACTCTTGATAATGAGGGATATTGGTGCTGTCTATACCTTTTCACAATTGCTTTACTGCCACCTTTGTTGAGTGGAGCTTATAAATGGTTTTTAAGGACTGAGATGATTCATGTGTCCAGGATCCTTCATAGAATATTCAAGTCATGATATATTGGTTTCTTGCAGTTCTTGATATGGGGCACAAGTCAGAGCCTGGGGCAGAGTGCAGGGGCATACAATAAGGTTTTTTGTGAAGGCAAGTAGAGTTTGAGTTATGTCAGAAATGGAGATGTCTGCAGGGCTTCGAGTTATCCATGAAAAACTTTTGTTTTGTCAAGTTTTAGATTGAGTAACTTCACTTAACACTATCATATTGCAACTTCAGTACAGTGGACCCCCGGCTAACAAAAAAACTTCATCCCAGAAGCCTGCTCAAGTGCCATTACCAAACGAATTTACTTCCTTAAGAAATAATGTCACGTAGGTTAGTCTATTTCAGACCCCCAAAAATACACTTCCACAAGCACTTACAATATTATACTTACATAACTGTATGATTCCCGGGGTGTTCGTTAGCCGGGGATCCACTGTATTTCCCTAATTTCTTTTCCTTCAAGGACCTATTACTGGGCGAGTTTTTTTATTATCAATGAATTTTGCATACTAGAAAAAGTATTTAGGATATATCTACAGTATTTTATTTATGGCTTTGTTCCGTATGTCTATCCTGGACCTTTTATGATTCATTCAATTTGACCGTATGTTCTGCTGGCTCCACTGGCATTTATAAGTTGTTGTCTGAGGTTCCTGGGCATTTCCATATCCTTTGACATCTTATAACTTCAGTCCTGACTGTTCTAGGCTTTCAGTGATGAGTCTGCCTGGACCTTTTATGATTCATTCAGTCTGACCTCAATTTCCATTTTCCTTGCTAGTGTTTTCTATTCTGCAGTCATTAAGAAGTTCTGTAATTCTCAGTCTTCACCTGTAGAGGGAGCACACCTCTAACTTACATTTTATTTTCTTGATGGTACATGTCTGGTGCTTACTTCTAGTACTACTGAGCTTCTCTCCAGATACTGGTTCAAATCCAGGTCAAATCTTTTTCCAGTATAGTTCACAGGTCATTATTTATTTGATCACAATAATATATTAGTTTAAAACTGAACGTGTTGAACACACTCATGAATAATTGTATTTTACGGCTGAAGACTAGTGTATAGAGATTTGAACCTATTAGGCTGTATTTTTTTTTTTTGGGGGAGGGGGACATTGTTCTGTACCAGATCCTCATTGTTTGAACACAAGTTAGAGGATTTTTTTTTTTTTTAAGTTTTCTGTTCCACTATTTCCTCTCCTATGGCTAATTTATTAGAGTTAATAGTTTGATTGTGCAAGACTGTTTATTTGTACTACCTCCTGGGAATTTTCTGATATTTCAGTCTATTCTACATACATACAGTACTTTCATTTTAAATGTAAATTGAAATCAAGCAACAAGACATTTGGGCCCAAATTTGATTTTTTTTTTTAAGTTAGTATTAGATTTTTTAACAGTGTCTTGAACTTTTAAGAAGTTTTATCTGATGGCTTATAAAAAAAAAGTACAATAACCACTATTTACAATTTTTACTGCCAAAACTTCAGCTACATCTGTTGGGTTAAGTATAACTGTAAATGAGAAAACATACAGAACAACCCCTCCCCCAATCCATTTTTTTTTTTGTCTTGTCTAAGCAGATTGTACCCAGGGATCTATATTGTCAAAGTAATCTTATACAAATGTGTCTGAAAGTCACAAACAATGCATCTGATTCAGTGAGGAGTCCAATATTGTTATTATGTTGGTGTCCATTTGAAGACTTTGTATGTTTGTAAATAAATGTTATATTTGTTGTGCTGACGGCTGCCACCAGGCTTCTTTACTTTATCAGCCTGGATATCGCTATATTCAACTTCACAACTAGGCTGATCTGGGACCTATAAAAAATTTACACTTCCACCAAGACTCCCTTTTGTACTAAAATCATCTTTAGTCTCAGCTGGTAGAATGTGAAGAATTCTGTAAGTGCGCTTATTGAACCCCTGCTTTTCATTGGGTTTATTCTATAACTCTTATCTCCAGTAAATTATTTTACCATTTTGGTATGCAGATCTAGTACCCGGTCAAGCATCTGTCATGTATAGATTATGACCACTAATCATACACATTCAAAGTGACTACTAAAAAAAATTGCCAAACCTAAAAATCTTACAACTATCTTTGAGTAGCCTGGACAGAACTAACCTGGTTCTGGTGTGGGCTCTGCAGAAGCTTCCTGTGAGGGTGCAGATTCGTGTGGGGAAGGCTCGGCAGTACCCTCTGGGGTAGGCTCTGGCTCTGCTGTTCCTTCCTCTGCACGCACACCCACCGTAATGGCGAGAAGTCCGAACAAAGCAAATACCAGCCAGAACTTCATTTTGACCTGGTGACAAATGTTTATAGTAAGATTTTTCACAGCAGTACAATACTGTACTCATTTATAGAACAAAAGTTAAAAAATTATAATATTAAGCCAAATTAGCATATTTAATTAAACTTTGTGGATAGACACTTATGGACAGTTCAGGACATTAAATAAAGGAAATTTCTGCTACAAGCAGCATCAGTCCTAGTACAGAGGAAGCTAAAACAAGGTCTTTTACAAATGGACAGCAGGTGACCAGTCGTGAGGATGAACCACGGCAGGTTACAGTAAATAGGTTGGACAAA